>CM045770.1:25731751-25915035 GCA_025200525.1 Camellia lanceoleosa
TAATGCGATGCGATGCCAAGAATTTCAAACACAAACACTTTTTCAAAGCTGTTTCATTCCATCATGTTTTACAACAAAATAAAGGTACAAGTTTTACAGGAAATAAAACTGCCTAACAATACGCAAAGTGCTACAAACTACTAGCAAAAAGTAAAATAAAGAAGGAAATGACATCAATCTCCTCGGGAACGGGAATGAGGAGGCCCTCTCATCCTCTTCTGCGGGACAACCTCTGCACCATCATCACCATCCGAGTCAGAGCAGTCATCATCCGGATCCCCCTCAGCCTCGTCTCCACTCCTGGAACCAAGACCGGAGCCTCCCTCTCCAGCGGATGTCTCTGACTCACGGTCTGCGACCTCCTCCTCCTCCTCCTCAATAATGGGTGCCCTACGTCTGTGGGACGACCCTGCTCCTCGAGCTCCTCGAAAAGGCCTAGATGGCCCAGCTCCCTGAGAAGGCCTGGATGGCCCAGCTCCTCGAAAAGGCCCAGATGGCCCGAAGACCATGAACAGTCCAAGACCTCGACCCCGAGAAGGCCGGGTGGTCCGCTGTGAACATACACGGGAGGCATCTGAAAGTAAAAAGTTCAAATACATCAGTTCGAATATGAAAAGCAGATGCGAGTACAATATGTGAGTGGGGTGCGTGTCAGATGTGCTCTACACGGCCTATCAATACAGCAGAATGTTCAAAACCAATATGTCATCAGAAATATGCTAAACGCAGGGAAGGTGGACAGTACCTGCACGCCCATGATGGCCATCTGTGCCTCCCTCCGTAGGATCATGCCCTCGAATGTGGCCAGCATCCCGAGCAGCTCGTCCGTGTACTCAACTGGAGGCTGCAAATACAAATGCAAAACTATCAGTGAGGGAATGGATGTCCAAATGTCGTGATAAATCAAAGTCAGAAACATACCGGGGGGCGAATCAGGGTCTCTGAAATATCTATGGTTAGGAAGGGGAGGCTCTAGCGAGACCTGGTAAGGAGTCCCGAACTGCCAACTCGTCAACTCGGTCGGCATGTCTGGCCACCCAGGATGATGAAGAGACGGAGGGATTGGAGGAATCGAACTACCTCTACCCCTAGATGCACCAGCCCTGCTAGAGGAGGGGATATCCGTAGCACCGGCACGACTCGAAGATGGTACATCAGTAGGCCTCCGTGACGGAGCACGCACTCCCGTCAAGGGTGGCATCAGATATATACAACGATAGGTGGCGTAGTCCCCCTCCATGAGATGTAACAAAGCATCGGTGCCCTGCATAGCACTAATGACCTCCTGGGCAGAGAGTCTATCGGCAGTCCGCATAGTGGTGGAGGTACAAGCAGGAGGTCTGAGAATCATACCCCCACACCTGACGCAAGAAGCGTTCCCCCAGGAACCATGCTCTACCAACTGGTCCTTCGAGCAGGAACCTATACTGGGAATTGCTCGATCCTCCGGGATACTGATGTCGGAGACCATCACCAAAGACCGCCCAGGGCTGCCAAGTAATCTGCGGATAACCAGTGCATAAATCAATCAGAAATCAGGAATATACAGGGCAGATCAAAGATGAAAATGAAAGGAACTGAGAGTTCTAAAATACCTCTGTCGTCCGCACAGTATCAAAATACTGTCGCAGGTAGAAGAGAGTCTCTCGAGCTCTCGGTCGGTGCTCGACCTCGAATACTAATGAAAACGGAGTCGTAAGGAGTCCTGCCACCTCCATCTCCGGGGCTAATGTGGGAAAGTATACGTACACCCATAGCTGAGAAAAGCAGTGCGGAGTGTGAATACAAAGTGCTAAAAGCAGAATACAGAGTGCAAAGTGCGCCGTGTGTGCAATGAACAAGTAATGAAGAGCAGAAATGTAAATCAAGAGGACAGAACGTACCTCCCAGGCTCTCCAATAGCCGCCGAGTAAGTCTCCCCGCCCGCGAGAGGCTGCACTCATGTAACAATAGAGGGTAGCCAGGCCAGCGCCACCCCAGTCATATCGACTGACCTGTGATAGGTCCACCAAAGCGCTCAAAAGATATAACCCAACAGTGTTCCCCCTATCGGCAAACAGAGTGGTGCCAAAGAGGAACATAAGGAAGCCACGAGCGTACTGCTCAACCTCCTCGGGAGACTCAGGCTCCATCTCCGGCCTCCGAAAACGGGAAGAGAACCAGGTGTACCGGACTCTCCCGGAAGCTCTATCTACAGGTGGGCGAGCCCCCAATAGATGTGTCCAAGCGGCCTCCCACTCTCCCATATCCTCGTCATAAGGTATGGGCCAACCGCCTATGTCTAGGCCGGTGAGCACAGCAAAGTCTAGCGGGGTCATGGTCATATCCCCGGTGGCAGAAAAGTGGAAGGAATTGGTGGTGTCCCACCATCTCTCCACCAAAGCAGCTAACAAAGTCCTGCTGGCAGGACAACGTGATAATCCCACGCAGAATGCTCCGAACCCTGCTAGATCGACGGATCCCTAACCTCTGAAGCTCAACGTGCAGTCTCTCATGGTAGAGCCGTATCCTCGCACGGTGCGAGAGCCACCCTGCATTCAGAATGAATACATGTGTCTAGTACACAATGAAATCCAAGCTGTGTGCAAATGAAGTGCAAGCTGTGTGCAAATGAAATGCAAGCTGCGTGCAAATGAAATGCAAGCTGTGTGCAAATGAAGTGAAATAGCTGTGTGCAAATGAAATGAATCAGTGGGCTGTGTGTTCACTTCAAATCTGGGCTGCGTGTTCAGTAAATCTGTGTTTTGGGCTGCGTGTTCAAATCTTACTCAGTGGGCTGCGTGTTCACTTCAAATCTGGCCGGTTCATGCATCTGTTTTGGGTCGTGTTCAAATCTTAAGCGATGGTGTGTGTTCACTTCAAATCTGAAGTGCGTGTTCAAGAATCTGTGTTTTGGGTGCATGTTCAAATCTTACTCAGTGGGTCGTGTTCACTTCAAATCTAGGTGCGTGTTCAAGAATCTGTTTTTGGGTCATGTGTTCAATCCTTAATCGATTAAATTTGTGTGTTCACTTCAAATCTGGGTCGTGTTCAAGAAACCTGTTTTCGGGTGCGTGTTCAAATCTTACTCGATGGTGTGTTCACTTCAAATCTGTCAGTGTTCAAGAACTGGTTTTGGGTCGTGTTCAAATCTTACTCGATGGTCATGTTCACTTCAAACTGGTCGTGTTCAAGAACTGTTTTGGGCTCGTGTTCAAATCTTAAGCGATGGCAATGTGTTCACTTCAAATCTGGGTCATGGTTCAAGAACTCGTGGTTTTGGGTCAGGTGTTCAATCCTTAATCGATGGGTGTGTGTTCACTTCAAATCACGGCTGCGTGTTCAAGAACTGTTTTGGGTCGCATGTTCAAATTCCTAATCGATGGGTGTGTTCACTTCAAACTGGAGCTACGTGTTCAAGAATCATGTTTTGGGCTGCGTGTTCAAATTCCTAATCAGTGGGCTGTGTGTTCACTTCAAACTTGGACTGCGTGTTCAGAAAAATCGGAGTTTGGGACTGTGTGTTCTACTCTCAATCAGTGTGGGCTGTGTGTTCACCATCAACTTGGACTGCGTGTTCAGAAAATCAGAGTTTGGGACTGTGCGTTCTACTCTCTACTTTCAATCAGTGTGGGCTGTGTGTTCACCATCAACTTGAATTGTGTGTTCAGAAAATCAGAGTTTGGGCTGCGTGTTCTACTCTTAGTCAGTGTGTGCTGTGTGTTCACTTTCAAAATTCGGGCTGTGTGTTCGACAAATCAGTGTTTGAGCCGTGTGTTCAATTCTTAACTAATGTGTACCGTGCGTTCACAATCAATCAGTCAGTGGGCCGTGTGTTCAACAATTCAAGTGTTTAAACTACGTGTTCAGGATGCAGGCAAAGTACTATGTCATAAGCTAAAACTGTGTGTTCAAGCATGGCAAAGCTACAAAATGCTGCAATCTAGAAAATAGAGTAAAATACCTCTCATGCATCATGAGAGAGTCACTCCGCTCTCGCAGATAAATCCCAGGTGCGGTCGTTGAACCCGGTGAAACGGCGAAAACTACCATGAAGCATGTGTACCGATGGGGCGTATCTCCCGGGAATGAAAGGGCGGACTCTCCGGGGCAGTGTCATAATATCAAAATCATCCCCGGCGCCTGGAGGACCTCCGCCATGAGGGTAATCGCCCACCATTTTCAAGAAATCTGCAAAAAGGAGCAAAAATGAGCAAAATGAGCCAAAATTAGAAAAAGTCAACAAAAGTCAACTCCCGGGAAATGGAAAAGTCAACAAAAGTCAACTCCCGAGAAAATCTTCCAAATATTGAGACAAACTTACCTCAAGTGGTGAAAATGAGAAAAGAAGCTCCGAAATCAAAATTTAATCGTTTCAAAGTGCTTAAAACTGAAAGATTTCGCGAAAACAACATGCGTGGAAGGCCGAAAAGCACGTATAAAGTGCAAATCTGAAGAGAAAAATGGTTTGGGGAGCAAGGGAAGGAGTTTTCACAACTTTGGGAGTGATTTCGGATTGAATGGGTGAGAGGTTATATAGAAACAAGGGTAAGTCTCACTTTCTCTCTTTTGTAGCACTTTCTTGCCTCATTTCTTAAGCCTATTATCTTATTGTTTTGAGCTCCGACCTTAACTAAAACTAGGTCTATTTTGAGCTATTCTTCATGTTTGTTCAAGGGCTCAACCCTGTTTGAGCTCTCTATGATGTACTTGCTTCAATATCATCTTGTATGTCAATATTTTGCATGCTTTTTCTAGCCTATGAGTGATCTGTTTTTGACCATAACGTAAACTCTGAGTGGGCCTATTTTGAGCCCCTCTTCAATATTGAAGAAGGGCTCAACCTTGTTTGGCCTCTCTATCATGCACTTACTTCATAATCTCTCATATTTACCGTAAACTTGCATGATTTGTTTGGCTTATATGCAATTTGTTTTGGAGCATGTCATGAACTGTGAGTAAGCTTATTTTGTGTCCCTCTACAACATTGTAGAAGGGATCAACCTTGTTGGGGGTCTCCATGTTGTGCTTGTCTTTATATCTCTCTTTGGCCCCCATTTTTGCATGCTTTGTTGGGCCTATCTAGCTTCTGTTTTCGGCCATCATCAGTACTGAGAATATCCATATTTTGGCCTTCTTGTCATGTTTTGTTAACGGTCCAAGGCTGTTTGATGAATGTAAGGCATACTTCATGTTCTAGCCTTTGTTGGCTTCATTCTTGCATGACATTTTTAGCAAATTTGCATACTGATTTGAGGGTTTTCATCTACTGTAAATGTGCATATTTTTGGTCCCTCATCAGTGTTGTAGAAGGAAATTTTTCAGGTTGAGCATCGCATACATCACTTGCTTCAATACCCCTCTCTTGGCCCCCATTTTTGCATGCCATTGTTGTCCTATCTATGCTTACTATTTCGCCATGTTTTGTACTGTAAAAGATGCTATTTTGGGGCTGCCTTGCTACTGTTTTGCATGTCATGTACCAATTATGCATGTCTAGTGTGGCTGTAGGCCATTCCGGGTGCTTAATATCGCATTTCGGGACCATTCCGTGCATTTGGTGTCATTTCCCCACCTTTCGGGACTGCTTTGCATCATTTGTGAGTGCTGAAATTCATTTGCATGTTTGCATATCATTTCCATGCCATTTTTTGCCTTAGGGCCATTGCCTCGGTTTGCATGCCCGTGTGCGCGCATTTCGAGGCGCCTCATTTTTATCCGACGGCCTCTTATGTGAGTGTGGATGAGGCCTTCTCATGTTAGTGTAAGCCCAATTTGCATTGTGTATGCCATTTCATTCCAGAGGTCATTGTTTCGATTTGCGTGTCTGCACGATTTGAGGCATCTCATTTTTCATCTCTAACTTCTTATGTGAGTGTGCGAGGCTCACCCATGTTAGTATAAGTCCATTTCGTGATCCTCAGATGCCATTTTAGCATCATTGCATTCCAGTATGCCGTCGCCTTTTGCGTGCTGCAGTAACGCATTTCGAGGCACTTCACTTTTATCCAATGGCCTCCTGTGTGAGTGTGGCTGAGGCCTTCTCATGTTGGTGTAAGCACATATTGCATCGCATATCTCATTTTAGTCCCATTGCATTCTGTATGCCATTTTCTCGATTTGCGTGCTCGTGGGCACGCATTTCGAGACATCTCATTTTAGGCTCATTATATATCATATTTTATGCCGTTTCATGCCTTTATGCCATCGCCTCGGTTTGCGTGCCCGTGTGCACGTATTTCGAGGCACCACATTTTTATCCGACGGCCTCTTATGTGAGTGTGGCTAAGGTCCACTCGTGTTAGTGTAAGTCCAATCGCATTGCGTATGCCATTTTATGCCTTAGGATCATTTTCTTCGCTTATGCGTCTGCAGCACGATTTCGAGACATCTCATTTTCATAGCGTTGTGTATGTTAGGATTGTATCTTAGTTGCATTTCATGCATATCATGCATATTGCATCGTGTTCGAGTTAGGAGTTAGCCCGGGCACGGGAAACGAGGCACGCTTTCAGACCGAGTAACTAACGGGTCTCCATTCCCAAGTCACCGACACTCCGGATCACCCATGATGGAGTTAGGTTTTGTTGTAGCATTCATGTGCATTCATCCTATATTGAGTTGTGCAATTCGGCTCCTCGGCCATCATGCATCGATATGCGTGATTGGTGGCCCGAGGATCGAGGCATGCATATATTTGTGAAATACATTGCTATGCCCCTTTCCTGCTCTCTGTTGCAGCAAAATCAAGAATCAGCAGTCTTCCGAGGCTTGGCACGCATTTCGAGGAACATTGCAAACAGAGGCTAATTGGGGCATCCCAGTGGATTTTAGCGCAAGGCAGCCCAACATGCATCATTTCATTATCCGGAGCGGAGTCAAGGCAGCCCCTGGCTTGCACGCCAATTTTACAGCTTTCTTATTTAATTTGATAATTAATTAGGAATTTGTATATTATTTCGAACTGTATTATTCTTTTATTCGGGACTGTATTATTATTTATTCGGACCCTCAGCGCGAGGGCATAATTGTAATAAGTGTGGGTGAGTGTGATGTATGTCTTCCAACCACACGTATTTCTTCCCTTTTATTTACCCGCTTACGATGGTTAGATATAGGGCATATTTCAATTAGCATACAGTATGACAGCATGTTTGCATCATTCATCTGTTTTGCACGCACCGGGCTCGGCGTATCATACAAACTGCATTTGTATTTCAATTCAAAATTGAATACGTGTTAGTTGTAGCATTCCATATGCCATGTTTAGAATAGCCGAGCCTGCTATAGTTTGCATCTTTGCATGTGTTGGATTAGGCATTTCTGTATATTTAGGATCATGCATGATTTCTAATGAGCTTCTGTTTTGGCTTGGAGTACTCGGTGAGTTTTATGCTTTTGCATCCTTGCATGCGTGTGAGTGACTGCCATGATAGCATGCTTACCACGAGGCTATGTGCTTATGTGATATAACTGCCTTGAATGCCTGTGGGTGAAGGTTGGATTATTTGAATTGGGACAATGCATTGATTGTTCGTTTTAAGCCCACTAGATAGTGGCAAAATCATATTTTCTAAGCCCACCTGAGGGTGGCAAATCCGTGTCTTAGCCTACTTGCGGGTAGCACCATCAAACCATTTTCAAACAAACAGACATGAAATGTTTTTTTCCAATTCAGGTGATTCAGTCTATACTTGTATGCTGTGCGCATCACATAGTAACCTAGGCTAATAACCGGAATAAGAACTCACAATGTTTTCAAAAATAGATATCATGGTTAGTAGAGGCCGGTCTTTGACCGGGCGAGCGGGGGTGCTCACAAAGTGATCTTCCCCAATCGTACCCAAGTTCCCAAGCCGAGGTAACTTTGGTGATGACGGACACGTGGCCTTTTGGCACCGAGTCAGGGTTTCCTAAATTTCCCATTTTAAAATATTTAGGTGGCGACTCAGATTCTGGGCGAGCGATCCATGTTTGGCACTTCTTTCAAAAATCTGTTTTCTCAAAACGATTTGCCGGATTTGGACTCTTTGGTTCAAGATTGAGAATCGTGACATTTGAGTCCTTCGAACTGTAGTGACCCCATATCGAACCAGAACGGGGGGGATTCGCACTCCCTTCCCCCGGGATGCGTTCGGGGACGTCTACAAATTGTAATTTTTTTTTTTATTTCTTGTGTAGTGCTTACTGCTTAAGTGAGTGGTTTTTCAAAATAAAAAATGCAATTTGGTCAGCAAAAAAAAAATATTAATTTAAAAAACAAGTAAATCTACATTAAATGAATATTTTTATTCTAGATTTTGGCCCCCTGGAGGATAGAATCCTGGAACCACAACTATAAAATTATGAATCGAACTGTGAAGTATAATTTGTCTATTTTAAGATTAAGACGAAACCATGCATTGAGAAAATTAAATCAAAACGTGTGATTTGGTCTGAATTGAATTGATTTGTAATTTTTTTTTTAATTGTTTTTTGCTCAACCCTATCCATTTTAGCATCAAAGGAAAAAAAGAACATAAGTATGATTGTCTTCAATTTCAAGTCAATGAGAAAGGCTATGCATCCTTAAAAAAGGCACATAGGAAAAAAATTATAACCTTTTATGATAAAAAATATGATTTTTTTTGGGGTGTGTTATGCTATTTTATTGTAAAAGTTATGAATGACAAATTAATAATGTGTATCTTAAAATTACAAATAATGAAATTATGTCACTACATGATAAAAAAATACATTTTTTAATGGTTAGCAAAAGTTGGTATATGCACCCTTTTAGGAGTGCACATAATAGTATTTTCTCAAATGAATTTTTATATACTACAAGAATAGCATTTGAATAGCACTATAAAAATGATGTGATAATGTCATTTTTTTAAAGTAAAATTATATTTATAAGTATTTTTTTCATTAAAAAATTCACATTAAATTATATTAATCTATATATTTTTTTTATGAATATTTGTTTATATATTATATTATATTAGATGGGCAAGGGAGTCAAAAGGACAAAGAAAAAAGAAAAGGATTTTGAGAGAGAAAAAAGCTTGAATTTGGAACAAAAAGTGAGAGTTGGAATGAAGCCAAAGAAATGACATAGTATTAAAATATAGCGATTCTTCTTGTGATTAACTCACAAAAAGATCCCCGAACCCCTATTTTTTCTTTGTATATCATTTTCCTTTTTCTTTATAACCAACTAATTCCTTATTTTGATATAGATCTCTCTCTGTGTTATTATTGTCAAATCAATGGCGACAACAACAATAAAGAAGAACACCTCAGCAAGGCACGCAGACAAACTTGTTTGCACAGTTCTCATTTCTAAACATTACAACACACTCCTACAACTACTCGTCGCAACGACAGAGTACCTCCTCCTCCTCTGCTTCTTGTCATGTTGTTCTGAAGTTTATTGTTCTAGTGATTCTTACCTTTTTGCAAATCAAGTATCAAGGGAAGACGAACACAACCCCATTCGACACATATCCCAAATCTATGCATGTTTCCATTGCTAGTTTTCTTTTCTATTGCTTCGCTTACTATGCCAAACTAGAATCTTCTTCTGATGAAGATCTCCGCCACTGCCAAACTTATGCTCGCCATGGGACAGTGGTGTTTGGTTGGCTTGGTTTGGTGTCTCTGGTTTCAACTCTTTTGCCAGACTCAGTTGGGTCTCTTCTCTACCCTCTTTATGTATTGTTCTTGGCAGGTAAGTTTCTACCCCGCCAGCTTCTGATGCTGTGGAACTGGCTCCATCAGATAGTCCTAGTAATGCTTCCGAGTTGGCTCACTACTCTGAGTCGGCTCGCTACTGCTCATGCCTTTTCTAACTCAAGAGGAAACAACCTACAAAGGAAAATCTTACCAGTTTAATTAGCAATCAATAGACCCTTTTTTGTTTGTCTCTGATAATGTTATATCAGTAATGTTTTTTTTTTCTTCTCTTGTTTTTTTGTCCTCGTAATAAGAAACAAAAAGGGTTTTGATACAATGCTGGGTTTACAATGTTTCCATTTTGCTCCCTCGATTATTATAAACCAATTGTATGATGATGCTAATGGGGTGTTGTAGCCCAGACTCGTGTACTCGTAATTTCTTTATATATGTTCAAAATAAATAAATAAAGGGTTTTGCTGTATTAATTAAGTTTCTTAATTCCCTCAATTCTGTTTGGTACTGATGAGGCACAACACCATTCAAAAGCCATCTACCTAGAAACAAAAAAGCACAAGAACCAGTTGCTTGGTCCAAAAGTTTAGCAAGTGATCCTTGCCACATATTAGTCCCTATTTGTATTGATATCGGTTAAAAAAAATGAGAAAATGAATCTTCTATAATTACATTTATTTTGGATGTAATACATATCACATTAAATTTAAAAATCTATATTATAAAATTTCTTTTCGATTTCATATAACTTTTGAGACTATTTTTTCTTTTTTTTGAGCTCCTTACTTTTTTTTTTCTTTTTTAATTAAAAAAAATTAACGAACAAATTTCAATTTAATATTTTATTTTTATTTTTAATGAACAAATTCATATTTTAATTTTATTTTTTTCTAAATCTCCCAACCAAACACAATATTAAAGGCATATTTTGGGAACACGGTTAAAAACAATTTTTTAACTTTTGACTTTTTTAAGTCAAATCATCTCTTTATTTTTTAATATATTTTTTATAAAAAAAATAAAAAATAAAAAACCTAAATTTTAATCTACTTTCCAAAATAGATTAAAGTCTGAAGTTGGAATACCTTGGGCTTTTTCTGACACATAAAACTGACCTCTTTTTTTTTCTTGGGTCGAGCTTCTCTCCAGTCCGAGATCAGACTAGAGCGTGACGTTGGGCCTGTGGAGGCTCACCACAGGTTCTTTTTTGATGATCTGAATCATTTAATACGTAGAGCTCGTCGAGTACTTTATTACTGTAAAAATTCACGTTAATCGGATATTGATATCTACTTGATCAAATCAAATTTCTATCAACAGTAAATATAATTTTTTATCCTTGTTTTTTTTTTTTTTTTTTAATTTGAACAATTCAATCTCTACACTTTTAATTTTGCTTCAATTTGGTTCCTCCGTCACTTGTCATTAAAATTTGGAATGAAAAACAAAATTAGACAAACGAAAGTGAAATTCAAAACAAAATATAGGGACCACAGTCTCCATAATTTTTGTCAATTTCACTTTGGTTCCTTTAATTTTCAAAATGTTAACAACATATGATAGAAGGATCTTATTGCAACAAAATCAAAAAATGTAGAGACTAAATTGTTCAAATTGAAATTACAGTAATTAAAGTGACACTTCACTCAAACTAAAGGGACTAGTGGTTTAATTTACCCATGTAAAAATATTGAATTAGTCAATTTGTCCGTCACTTCAAATATATCTTATCTATCCATTTAATAAAAATATTCCAATTCCTAGATTAACAAAAATACATATTAATAAATACTAAGACTTCAAAAATAGTGAGTTGAGGTTAATATTATGCACAAGAAAAATGTTTGAGACACCTAATTTATAACTCCTAAAAATTATAATGTGTGTAACAAGTGTCAAATTTTGATTTGTTAAACATTTGATCATGTAGAATCCAACATCAATGCCACATCATTAGGGGTCATTTAGGAATGATAAATTAGGGGGATGCAGTATTGTTGTATAATATGTTACTAAGTTAGGCATGTTTGATAATCTAATTTAGTACTTAAAAATTGAAGTGCCTCTTAAAATATAAGTTAAAACTAACGGAAGAAAATTTTAAATCATATGAAACTTACTTAATTCTGACGGAATTTATAAATACTAAATATAAGTATCGATATACACTATTATAAACTCACTACCACCATCATTACCACCACCACCACAACCACAACCACAACCACCACCACCAACATCATGTCACCGCCAACACTATCGCAACCGCAACCGCAGTTGCTCCCACTACCACCACCATCACCACCACCACCACCACCACCACCACCACCATTGTTACCACTACTACTACCACCAATACCATCATGCCACCACTACCACCACCACCACCACCACCATTGCCACCACTACTACCATCTTCATCACCATTGTTATTGTTGCCATAAACAGCACCATCATTTTACTACCACTACGATTTCTACCACTACCACTGCACCACAATGCCACCGCCACTACCACCACCACCATCAATGCTATCGTTACCACCACCACCATGCCATTGCTAGCACTACCACCACCACAATTATTACAATATAAAAATTGAAATATTCAATTTAAAATTAATAATTTTTAAAATTGATCTTATATATATCAAACAACTAATTTTTAATTTAACATTTAAATTTTTATCAAAAAGTTTTTCAGTTTAAAAATTTTAGCTTTCAATTTTTAATACTTAATTTTCATTTTTCACCTTTGTCAAGTAGCACCTTATATATAATAAGGATTTACTGTGTTAGGTTATTGGGTTGATATAATTGAAGTTCAAATTTTTTTACTTATGAATATCATTATATTATTATAATATATATATTATAAATACAATATATGTTGAAGTAATCAGTTTCAGTTTAGTTAGTGCATAAGGTGCTTGAACCAGTATTGAACCAATTTTTTTTTTAAAAAAATCAAATAAAAAAAGCGCATAAACCAATTTTTGTTTTAAAAATACACCAAATATAATCTGTTTAATTGGTTTGGTCAATTTTTTCGATTTTCTTACATCGCTAACTGTGTGTATGATACAACTATTTTTTTCTTAGTACATCGGAAGTTATCTGATATGGCCTCGTTTGGGAAGTTGGCTATTTTAGTAGGCTAAAAGATTTGTGTTTGGGAAGAGGGTTAGATTTTTTTGTAGTTAAATGTGATGCTTGTGAGAGAAAAAGTGAAATGATTATGAGTTTGATCTGACATTTTGTCTTATTAATTATTTTAGCTTTTGTCTTATTAATTATTTTTGCTTACTTTTTTTTTTTTTTGTCCTTTTTCTTCCCTTTATTTTTTGTCCATATGAACTGGGTCTCTTCCCACATCAAATAATAATAATAATAATAATAATAATAATAATAATAATAATATGCTAACTGAGTTCTGTTAAAATTTTAATTCATATAACACTTGTCATATTTTCATTAGAAATTCGTTGATCTTATAAATGTGAAAAAAAAACTTACATATCTTTTATACTGAGATGTACATTTTACTCTAATAAATAGTTTTAGATACTCAAAAAATATTTAAAATTTTATTTAAAAAATAATATGTTGTCAAAATTTATTTGAAGTGTAAACTCGGTTAAAATCTGAGTTATACAATATTTTTTGAGTAAAATTTTGAATATTTTTTTGGTATCAAAAATTATTGAACATTATAGATCATGGTTAGTAAAAAGGTAAATTACATTCAACTCTTTTGAAATTTGAAAAATATACAATAAGTCTTAAAGTTTTAATATAATTATATTAATATATTTTTAATAAGATTAAAATGATTAAAATTAATGCAGAAGATATGAAAACAAAACAATACACATTATAAAATGTACATCTCAATGTAAAAGATGTGATAATATTATTTTTACATTTATGCAACTAAGAAATTTATAATAAAAATAGAATAAGTATTATATGAATTAAGATCTTAAAAAAATTCAAAGGTAATTTAGCCAAACTTATAAAGGTTATGGTTTTTTCACTAAGGCTTTGTTTGGCCATAATTTTTTTATCATCATTTTTTGACTTTTTGACTAATTTAGCCTGACTAAATTAGTTTCGTTTGGAAAGAATTTTTTAATTTTTTTTAATTTTTTTACTTGTTTGTGAGAGAAGAACTGTAATGATTATGATTTGGATGTGACATTTATCTTATTAGTTTATTTAGTATTTTTTTATTTTTTTAGTCCCAAAAAAGAAGCCCTCTATTTTTATTTTTTTCATCAAAATTTTATTTTTTTCACCAAAAATGACACTAGACGTCGGATCGGGCTTTGAGTGGGCCGGGCCCACGGGCTTCAAAATGATAGCCTAGGCCCAAGACCAGGACTAGGCCCAGGATCCCAGGCTGGGCTCGGGCTGGGGCCCGGGCCTAACCGCCCCCGATGCCCGATAGTGAAAATTTCTTCGTCCTCGACCCCGATTCCCGACGAGGAACCTATCACAGTCCCCGCTTCCAACCCCCAATGGGGATCAGGTTTCTCGACCTCGAACATTCCTCGGCCCAAGAAAAAAAAAATAGCAACAACAACAGATCAAAATCATCAGAGCCGATGGTTTCACTTCCAAAATCAATAGCCCCCTATAGCGATCCCGATTTTTCCCCCATTGGTTATTGTATTCCGGACTCGGTTCCGTGGATGTCTGTTGTTGTATATGTTGTATTTCCATTCTTTAATTCTTTGTATTTGAGTTTTAGGATGTGTTAGGCAGGTTTGTAATAGGTTGGGTGTGTTTTGAAGCAAGTGGTTGCTGCCTAGTTTTTGGTGTCTTCGCTCGAGCGAGATCTGCGTTTTAGTTCCTTCACTCGAGCCAGGGTTCCTTCACTCAAGCGAGCTTTGAGTGGTGTGTCTATTGGCTCGAGCGAGCATTCTTGCGCTTGAGCGTGCGTCTGCATCTAGTTTGGACCTGAAGGTTGTGTTTCTTGGCTCAAGCGAGCTTTTCTTCGCTCGAGCGAGCGAGCTATATGTTTTGGGTTTCTTCGCTTAAGCGAGCACTCCTACGCTCGAGCGTGCTTCTGGGTTGCAGACTTGAAGCTTCGTGTTGTTGGCTCGAGCAAGGCTTTCTGCGCTCGAGCGAGGTCCATCTTTGTCTAGTCGCTCGAGCGACCAATCATTCGCTCAAGCGAGGCTCGATTATTGGATCACCTTCATTGTTCAAGATAGTGCAAGAACAGTGCATTTCGGCTAAACCGCCTCCGATTTGACCTCGCATCGCGGTCTTCGTGGCGTGGCACTCAAATATGTGCAAAGCGATCCTTTTGGTATCCTTTTGTCTTTTACAAGATTCAAAAGTTGCCCCATGTGCATTTCAATTCAACTACGCTTAGCGATCGCGACTGCCTTTGTGCACGATTTCAATCGCGCTATTTTACGATCACATTGCATTTGGCATGCATTCATTGTTCATACTGCTTTATGACCTCACTCGCATTGTCTTGGGTAGCCCGGTCTAGGAGACCTTAAATCCTCTGAAGGTGCAAGTCCTTCGGTGATTGTCGTGCCCGAACAAATTTTGGTAAGTCACATTATCATGCATTTCAAGCGACGTGCGCTACCACGCACTCGAGATAGTGCGCATTGTTATGCATATCGAAAGACGTGCGTTATGACGCATCAACAATCATGCATCATCATGCATCTTCATTTCAGAAAAGCAAAAAAGAAGAGAGAAAAAAACAACAACAAAACTCGCCCGGTCTGGCGAGACCTTAAACCCGCTCGGTTGCATTGTCATGCATTTCATGCATCATTTGCATTTCAAACAAAAAAACAAAAACAACAAACATGCATATGTAATGCCTTCATTGTAAATAGAGCATTGTCATGCATACATGGTATATATTGCATTGTCATGCATCGTAGATAGTGCATTTGTCATGCATTTCCACTGTAAATATCCATATCCATTTCATTGCATATTTGTAGATATTGAATTGTAGATTGCATGCATTCATTGCATCACCTTTCACCTATGGCTTACGCCTTTCCATGTTGAGCTTGGTCTGGTATGTGTCCATACTTTTCACGCCAAGCATAGTTTAGTAGACCATTCTATGTTAGTCATGGTTTGTATGCGCGCATGCCTTTCCTAGGCAAGATTTGGTTTGGCCCAAGTGCCATATCCATTGTATCCATTTCCATTCCATTGCATGCATTCATTGCATCCTTCCATCTATGGCTTGCGCCTTTCCATGTTGAGCTTGGTCCTGTATGTGTCCATACTTTTCACGCCAAAACATAGTTCAAGAGACTGTTCTATGTTAGCCATGGCTTGTATGCTACATGCCTTTCCTAGGCAAGATTTGGTTTGGCCCGCGTGCCATATCCATTGCATCCATTGCATTCCATTGCATATTTGTAGATATTGCATTTTAGATTGCATGCATTCATTGCATCACCTCCTCCGCCTATGGCTTGCGCCTTTCCATGTTGAGCTTGGTCTGGTATGTGCCCATACTTTTCACGTCAAAACATAGTTTAGTAGACTGTTCTATGTTAGACACGGCTTGTATGTGTACATGCCTTTCCTAGGCAAGATTTGGTTTGGCCCGCATGCCTTATCCATTGCCATTTTCCCCAGCATATCCATTGCATATATTACATTGTAGTGTAATTTTTGCATCTAGCATTAGGATCATTGTCCTTTCCCCAGCGGGTCATTTCCCCACTTATGTCATTCCCCCCAATACTCGTTCTTGTGTCCATCTACATTACTCATAGTTCAGTAGACCGTTTTATGGTAGACTGACTTGTTACCTCCATCAATCTATTTGACATATGTGTGGTTTCAAACCGCTCATGATTGGATCATGATTTAATTGCTTTGCATATAGTTTGCATTGTTTCAATTGCATTGCATTTTCATTTGCATTGTTTATACATAGTTTTGTATATATTGCATATCATTTTGCATTTATTTTTTGCATTGTCATGCATGTTGCTAACAATATTGCACCTGTTAAGTTGCTTTCTTTGCAGGCACGATATTGTATGTCAACCGGACAGGTATTGTATCCTCCGCGTGAGACGTATCGAGAATTACATAATTCTCTTACATCCTTTTCTGCATTGTAGTGTAGTTTGGTGTATGCTAGCTTAAAACTATTATGGTTATGCTTTCATGCCTTTCTTTGCATGATCATAAGTTATGCTCGGCCTTGTGCATTGTCTTGCATTTTGCCCCTGGCTTCGGGTGCATATCTTGTTTGTCTTGCATGCTTTGTCTAAGTCTTCGGCCTTGTCAAAAATGGGTCGTCTCTGGGCTTTGACATTCACTCCCGTCATTGTTATGACTTTCGAGTTCTGTCAAAGAGGGGCAACTGTAGACACCCCATTTTTGACCGTCCTCAAGACTTGGACGTCACCGCTTGAACACTTGGTGATCATCCATGTTTGTGTTCGTCTTGAGTTCCCGGAGGTCTCGACTACGTGCCTTGCCTCAGGATCTCTTGACTCGACCTTTGTGTCTTGGTTTTGCACCAAACACTTGTGTTTTGCCTTGAGAGGTAGGGTAGGGCTTGTAGACCATCCCCACCCATCACCGCCATGGCTTGAGGCCACCCGGCAGGTTTTGTGGCCACTGCCAAATGTTTGTGCAAGGCACTATAGATGGCCCGGCCATATCTGCTTTTAGTCAATTGCATTTTTAGTTTACGGCCATCGTGCATCTGCTTTTGAAGATATTTTCTCACAGCTGACATGTATTTGGCTATGGAGGGATCTCCTTTTATTTAGCTTCCTTTGGAAGCTTTACAAGTTGGAATTGCATATAAGAGGGGGGCTTCTCTCCCTCTTTCAGGGGTTAGACATTTTAGGCAACATTTTTAGGGTTTGAGTTCTAGGGTTAGGGTTTGCTCATATCCTATCTCCATATCTCTCTCTCTTACGTGTGTTTGGGCTTAGATTTGCACACAAACACCCACCATCACACCTTTTCTTGGAGCTGTGGCCCTTGAGGGTTGTTTTGGTAGTTTTGGAGCTAGTTTCAACCTCAAGAAGCTGCTGGAGCTTCATTTGTGAAGAAAGTCTTCAAGGGTAAGAAGCTTGTCTCTTTATTCCTGATTTTTGCATTGTATTTTTACCTATCTTGCAACTGTTTTTTGGCTTTGCATATAACACATAAAAGTTATGTTTTTAAGGCCTCTAAATAGTTTGTTAAGAGTGTTTTAAGCTTTGGGGTTGTTTGACCCCTCTTAAGCCTTGTTTGGCCCTTATTTTATGCCATTTTGTGTGAGCTCTAGGACCATTGTGTTTGGGCCTCCTCACCACTGAAATCTTGAGGGATTTTAGAGGTGAGTATGGTGCCTTGAGGTCCTAGGAAGGACAGGGCCACCCCCTCTCCTTGTTGTCCTCGAAAATGACCATTTTTGCCTCTTGAGGGAGCACCATGCTTAGAAGTATGTTGACCATGCCTTAGCTTTTTTTCATGCTTATTATGTCATAATATGCTTCTGTGTTGAGTTGGTTTTGGTACACCATGCTTGCTTAGCATACATGCCTTGTAATGTCATTTTGTTGCCTTAACATGCATCTAGGTTTTAACCCTTGTTCAAGCTTGTTTTAGGCCTAGCTCTGTGAAGCTTCCATGTTTGTTTTGCCATGTTTAAGGTCTGTCCTTAGCTTTTTTGGTTGACCAAGGCTTGCATTGCTTAGCTCCTTTGCATTTTGGCTTGTTAGCCTTAAGTTTTGGACCATTGTTGCATGTTTAGCCTATATTGTTTGCTTGGTTTGGCACCATGTTCTTGCATTTTCAGAGCATAATGCATGCCATTTGTCCATGTTTGCATCCTCTTGAGTGTGCTTGAAAATTGCTCTTTAATGCTTGAAGTGTTGGACACTATTGGCATGCGTGGGGCGTTGGAAAGCGAGTATAAAGAGCAGATTTGAGAGTGAAAATGGTCTAGGAAGGAAGAGGAGTTGATTCGGCCTTGAGGTTGTGAACAACAGTGATTGGGACATGTGGATTTAAAGAAACAAGTGTCAAAAGACAAAACTATCCCGGATTTAGCAAGGTGGTCGGCCGACCACCTTTCCTAGCAGGCCGACCACCCCTTGAACAACCACTGGTCGGTGGCCTCCCTAGGTGGTCGGTCGCCCTCCTGGGTGATCTCCAATGTCTCTTTGAGCTCCCTGCAAATTTTGGTGGTGATTAGAGTCCCTGGCTCTCGAGAAAGTACAAGGAAAGTGCACTTTTCGGCGCGAAACGCCTCCGCGGGAACTTCAAATCCAATCTTCGATGCGTGGCTCATCGTTACTCGCCAAGAGCAAGGTGTATCCTTTTTGAGTACGTCACAACCCCTCCGAGAGGTAAATCAGAGGTCGTGTTTGAGTTGCTCTCCTCGAGGCTTGCACGTCTTTACTCGGCGTTTTGTTTCGAGCATGCTTTTTTTTAAGTTGCATTTATCTGGCATTGTTATGCACACCGCTTGCATTGATTTGCACATTTCATTGGCATTGTCATACATCCATGCTTAATTTGCATTGTCATGCGCGTTTCGCTTGCATTGATTATGCACTTTTCCATCGGCACCATACCCGTCCGTGTTTCGATATAACGTCGAGGTGTATCCTTTTTGAGTATGTCACAACCCCACCGAGAGGTAAATCAGAGGTCATGTTTGAGTTGCTCTCCTCGAGGCTTGCACATTTTTACTCGGCGTTTTGTTTCGAGCATGCTTTTTTTTTAAGTTGCATTGATTTGGCATTGTTAACACCGCTTGCATTGATTTGCACATTTCATTGGCATTGTCATACATCTATTCTTAACTTGCGTTGTCACGCGCGTTTCGCTTGCATTGATTATGCACTTTTCCATCGGCACCATATCCGTCCGTGTTTCGATATAACGTTGAACATATGTTGGTAACTATCTTGTGCCTGTTAAGTTTCTCTCTTTTGCAGCCACGATATTGTATGTACGGTTCATTTGAAGTTGGTTCGACCAGACGAACCGAACGGTATTGTATCTTCTCTGCGTGAGATGTAGCAAGAATTGAATAATTCTCTTACATCCTTACTGCATGAAATGTAGTTTTGCTTTGCATTCTTCCTTAAAATTGTTGCATTTATTGCGTATATTTGCTTCATTACAGCTTGCTGCTTTGCATGATCATAAGTTATATCCGGCTTTGTGCATTTCTCTTGCATTTTGCCCCTGCCTGCAGGCACATCTCTTTATTTACCTCCTCTGTTTGTCTAAGTCTTCGGCCTTGTCAAAAATGGGTCGTCTCTGGGCTTTGACATTCACTCCCGTCACTTATGGCTTCCGAGTTCTATCAAAGAGGAACAACTGTAGACACCCCATTTTTTACCGAACCTAAGACTCAGACGTCATTGATTGAGCGCTCGGTGATGATGCATGTTGTGCTCGTTCTGAGGCTTCGGAGTTTCGGCTGAGAGCCTTACCCCCGGACCTCGGGACTCTTTTGTGCTTTGCGTCGGTTTGCGAACCAGGTTCTGTTTTCTCTTCCTAAAGGGAGGGAGAGGTCTCGTAGACCATCTCTCAGTGACCATAGGCTACTTTTCGTGGTCATAGACCACTGTTCCCGTTTGGAGACCAGTTTTCGATTTTCTTAGTCATTTACCAGGCGCCTCGGATCGCTTAACTTTCTCTGCTTGTTCGTTTTTGGCACACACCTTGTTTTCACTCTCTAGAGGGACACTGTGCCCCGCGAAACCACCTTTGTGGTCGCACACCACTTTTGATGCTTAATAGCTGGGGCACCCTACGCTGCTTTTGGCCCCCAAACCCTCGTTTGCATCAAGCAGGGTTCATTTTTGGCATGGACCCTATTTTCTTTGTTTGGAAGGTGGTACAAGGGTGGAAGGCCACCTTTTCTCCTGGGAGACCACATTTCTCCTCGCCGGCTGATTTTCTTGACAGGAAGTTGGTCTCCTTGGTCTTTGGGCCACATTTACTGGTCTCCCACCATACCACTAGCTTGCATTGAGTGAGGAGACCACCCTATGAGGCTGCCAACTAGCTTTTGAGACTTAAACCTTTTGACCCTGGTCGGCCGACCAGGGCAAGTGGTTGGCTGACCACCTGAACTGGTCGGCCAGCTCCCATCAATTCTGTCTCCCCTTATGCTTGCCAGCTGTGCCAGCTAGAAGGCACAGACTTGATCCTCCATACACATATGGAGGATCTTTGCCCTTGTTTTGAAGCTTCTTTGAGAAGCTTTAGACCCTTTGTTCTATAAACGAAGGCCTTCCCTTCCTTGTAGAGGGTTGAGAAAATCCTCTAAGCCATACACATATATCTCTCTTTGTATCTCTATGTTTTGAGCTGCAAAAGTGCATTGTTCTTGAGTTATTGCACCACACCTCTTAAGCACACACTTCCACCATTAACCTAGGGTTCTTGGAAGCCATTTGCAGAGGTCAAGGAGTTGGTTTTTGGTCCAGAGGTTTGCTGTTTTGCTGAGCTTCAAGGGTAACTCCTCTTTTCCCTCTTTTGAGCTTTATTTTGATCCATATCTTAGTCATATTTGAAATCATATTTGAGCTTTTTCATCAACTAGAAAAAGTCTTTTTTTGAGTTCCTTTTTATGTTTGTTTAAGGTCATTTTGTTGTTGGGGGTCATCTACCCCCTTGCATGCTTCATTTTGCCTTGTTTTGAGCCATGCATTAGGGCCTTTGCATTGGCCTTTGTTTGGCCTTTTAGCCACTGAAATCCAGTGGATTTTAAGTGGCTAGCATGCTATTTTGAGTGCCAAAATTAGAGAGGGGTGAGCCTCTCTCTCCTTGTTTTGTTTTCTAGCATTTTTAGCCTTACAAAGGAGCCCTTATTTGCATGCTTCGAAGCCATGTTTCAGGCCATTTTTGATGAGTTTTAGGACTTGCATAGGCCCTGTCTAGAGCTTGTTTTACCATATTGGGGGTGCATCTTGCATGTGTAGAACAACCCTCTTTATAGCCTATCAAAGGAGCATGTCATTTTTGCATGCATTGACCATGTTTGAGTAGGTTTTTGGGCTTCATTTGGCATGTCATACCTCTGAATTTTTCTGGCTTAGTGGCCTCTTGAATGCTCTATATACTTGTAGTGTAAACCCTCTTCACTAGCTTGTATTGCATGCTATTTTAGCCCTTGATTCTAGCATTTTTTGGCCATGCCTTAAACTGATTTTGTGCATGTTTTGGACTGCCTTAACTCTGTTTTGAGGTCCCATGGTTGAATGATGCTTGCTATGCATGCTTGTAGTGTAATGCCCATGCCTAGCTTTGAGTTTTGAAGCTTCTTGCATGCTTGAATGGTGGTGTTTTCATGTTTTGGGGTCATTGAGCATGTCATTTCAGAGTCTATGCTTGTGCCATATTCCCATGTTTTCCGCTCTTTAAGTGCATTTGAGAGTTGTGCTTGTATGCCCCATTTATGGACCGTTGCATGAGCTTCATTTCTTTGCATTTTGAGCCATCATTTTAGGCCATTTTGCTACTGTCTTGGACCTGCCTAGGATCTGTTTGGGGCTGGTTTTTCCATTTGAGCATTGCTTTATGTACCTATAGTGTAGTGTGCTTCACTAGTTTCGGTATTTGAGCTTCCTAGCATGCATTGTGTGAGCTATTTACATGATTTGGAGCCACTTTGTATGTCATTTCAGAGCTAGAAAATGTGTGATTGTATGCCATATTTCATCCCTTGCCATGCCTTAGTAGAGTTGCACTTTGTGCCTCAGGTTTGGTCCCTCGCATTGTGCATGTTTGCATAAGTGTTGTTGCCTTAATTTCATCATGTTTGGCCACTGATTTGGGTGTGGGTGAGGCTCACCTATCTTGGTTTAAGTCCATCTTGCATTGTATATGCCATTTAGTCCATGTTGTTGCATGATTGACCATTGAATTGTGTATGCCTTGATCATTTCATCGTTAGTCTCCATGTGTGCATTGCGTATGCCATATACTTTTTATGTGCATTGAGTATGCCATTGATCATTTCATAGCATTGTGTATGCTCGTAGCGTGCTTGCATGTCATCATTTGCATGTTTGCATCATTTAGTGGCATTATGTTTAGGTTGCATGTTAGAGTTGCATTCATGCATGTCATGTGTATTGCATTGTGTTTGGAGTAGGGTTTAGTCCAAACACGGAACGAGGACGTTTACTCAAGTGACGAACGTGCCTCGATTCTCGCCGCCACACTCGATCGTCCATGATAGAGTTGTTGGTTTTACTTGCTTATATGTGCATTCATTTCACATCGAGTCGTGCAATTCGACCCCTCGGCCATCATGCATTGAGATGCGTGATTGGTGGCACGAGGATCAAGGATTATACTCCCTAGAGCTTATGCAATGACGGGGAGAGTAGTCGTGCACACATATGTTGAAAATACTTTGCCATGCCCTTTCTCGCTCTCTCATTCTGAGAAACGTAAACCAACAAAGAAAAATCGGTGGCAAGATCCCTACAGTTCCCATGGTGGAGTTTCAACCTTCTAGAGTTTTGTATAGTGTTCTCGACCGCTTGCAAATGAGGCAAATCGGCATCGTGATGGATTTCCCAACAAGGCGACTCGAGCATGCATGCACCTTTCATCATTCCAATGAGGTAGGCGGTTTACTTCATGTAGCATTGCATGCTAGTTTACTCGTTTTCTTAGTTAATTTGTTAATTAGCTAGTGTCGTAATAATTAGTTATTCATTTTGGTTGTGTAATATTTATTTGGACCCTCCAGAGAGGGCAACTTTGTAATAAGTGTGCGATGTGTGATGTATGTCTTCCAACCTCACGCCTTTCTCCCTTTTATTTACCAAATTTTATGATGGTTAGTTTTAGGGCATGTTTCAATTAGCATCCATATATTCGCATGCTTGCATTCTTTCATCTGTATTACATGCATCGGGCTCGGCGCATCATGCTAACTGCATTGTATTTCAATTCCAAGTTGAATACATGTATCGATTGTTGCATCTCATATGCCATCTTAGAATAGCTAAGCCTATTGTGATTGCATTTTTGCATGTGTCGCATTAGGCATCTCAAAGATAGTTAGGATTCATGCATGCTTTCTAATTAGCTTCTTTCTTTGGCTCGGAGTACTCGATAAGTGTTTATGCTTTAGCATCCTTGCATGCATGTGAGTGACTGCTATGATAGCATGCTTACCATAAGACTATGTACTTCTATGATATAACTGCCTGAATGCCTGTGGGTGAAGGTTGGGTTACTTGAATTGGAACAATTCATTGATTACGAGTTTTAAGCCTGCTTGAGAGTGGCAAAATCATATTTTCTAAGCCCACTTGAGGGTGGCAAATCCACGTTTTAGCCTACTTGCGGGTAGCACCATCAAACCATTTTCAAATAAATCAACATGAAATGTTTTGTTCCAATTTAGGTTATCCAGTCTGTACTTGTGTGTTGTGCACATCACATAGTAATTCTAGGCTAATAAATCGGAATAAGAGCACATGTGTTTTCAAAAACAAGATATCATGTTTAGTAGTGGCCGATCTTCGATCAGGCTAACGGGGGTGCTCATAGCTGACCTTCTCCAATCGTACCCAAGCTCCCGAGCCGAGGCAACTTTGGTGATGACGGACACTTGGCCTTAGGCACGAGTCAGGGTTTTCTAAATTCCCTGAAATAAAATATTTAGGTGGCGACTCTGTATCTAGCAAAGCAGTCCATGTTTTGCACTTCTTTCTAAAAATCTATTTTTCAAAACGTTTTGCTGGATTTGGACTCTTTGGTGATTTATCGGTCTCGCATTGCACTTTGCGGGATTAGATTCAAAATCGTGACATTTGTGTCATCTGAATCAGAGGGCCCAATGGACAAAACTGGATTTCTGACGTTGGGGAACGCTTCTAACTGTGAACAACCGGTTCTGTCAAACCCAATCCCGCTATACACCCTTACTATTGTCCATCAATTTATTCCAAGCATGCCACTCCTTTTTCAAAGCAAGGTACTTGTTCTTGAATTGTTTCATGTCATGACGTCTGCCTGTGTGCTGAGCAAATTTCATAGTAATTTCCTCATACCCGACAACTGTGATAGTTGTACCTAGACTACGTCCCGCTAAAATTTGCTCCCCCACACACTCTAAGATTATTTCTGTTGATACACTGTCCTAAGTTGCTTTATGTGAAAGATCAATGTAATCAACCAACCTTTCACTAGGTAAGTGTCCAACACCTTTATGTTTGGACGGTGTTCGAGGGGACGAACAAGTTTCCACCAGTGAACTAATTACGGTACAAGGTAGTGTACACACGTTACATAAATTAGACACGGAAAATAGACAACATCTCACAGGAAAATATGATATGGAAAAGTAAACTGGAATGTAGGAGAAAAGAGGAACATAACTAATAATAGGAAGTAGCATTTACAGTAGTCCAGTTTTGTTACTTCAGTTACTAGTTAAACAAGCATCTGACGTACATATGCAATGTTGTTACAACGTTTTACATGCATAGTAATAATATGATAACCGTTATGCACAACACGTAAATAATCATTTTCACGACACGCAAGGTATTAAAAATTTGCACAATATCAGCCCGTAACTGCATGACTTCGCTTAGGGATGAGTCATGGTCGGGGCTCAGTCTCCCTGATTCATCACACCAACCAATCCAATTTACACATTGCTGATGAGCAACAAACATAACTGTGGTTAGCTAAGGAAGTTCAATTTTGGCAATCAATGGAGATTCAAATAACATATTTTACACAACTCACCACGGGCCGAGGACAAACATAATATGCACGACCAGGATTTTTGTGGGATCTGGAAATCTTAACAAAACAATGGTCAGAGTCAAGCACACATCCAACGTGGCCATGTTGATGTGCTAGTGAACATAGAGGAAGCCATCCGCTGTTTCTTACTAAGAAATATTTAGTAAAAACAGTGATTTTTAAAATTTATCTAGTACACTTTACAGAGAATACAAGTTCATCTTTAGTATAAATAATACTTTTGTGATGTGATTCTATCCAAACAAACATGCGTCATCTAAAGTTTGGCGTAGTCCGACATTATCATTTTGACTCTTAAATGAACCACTCAACCAATACATATCAGCTATGTTGCTGTCATTTATCTTGAAGAGCTATTAAATAAATTAGATTGTTCTCATAATTATTTGAATATGAAACATAACAAGCTTCATTGTTAAGTAAATGTAGGTCTTCTCAGAAATATTTTACTTTAAGCCCAACTGTGATATATGTAATTATAAATTATAATTTATAATATTTCTAACGGAGTAAATTAAAGTTTTCCATCTCAAGTCCTGTCCAAGAATTTATAAACTACAAATGTATTCCAAATGTTTAAATTATGAGAATGAACTAGGCCATGGCTGCTTGTAATTTCAGATGCATGTAAGGCATGACAAGTTCCACAATGCATCTCTATAAATCAGAATTATAGAGCTACATATTTGACTAATAAAAAAATAATAATAATAAAAAACACACACACACACTCACACTTTCAAATAAGAGTTCAATCATTTTAGTTTGTTGTATGAAATTTGTTTTTGATTACTGTAATCAAGGTATATTACAAGTAAAGAATACAAAATATTTTCCAATCGCTTGCACTCTTAATTTATTTTTCCAGGAAATGACGAAATCAGATTAATTTATTTTCAAGTGTTTTTATTCTACCTTTATTGACAAAATCATGAAAATGGCTTGCAGTGGCTTCCAATGGCTTTAATTTGTTTTAATTCCAATGGCTTCCAATCAGGAAAGTCATATTAATTATTTCCTTAATTTGTTTTTATTCTACCCTTAATTCTAATTAACAAACATATTAATCTGTCAATGTTGTACCCTTAATTTGTTAATTCAATGGCTTGCAAACAAATTATTTGTTAATTATTGACAAATTAACAAATTAAGATTGACAGATTAATTCAATGGCTTGCAAACAAATTTTTTATTCTACCCTTAATTCAGATTAATTCAATGGCTTGCAATCTTAATTAACAAACACAGATTGACAGAGTATTAAGAAAAATTTGGTCCATCTCATATATGATGCACAAACACAGATTGACCAAAAAAAAAAAAAAAAAAGGGGGAAAAACACAGCATACAAATCAGATTTCAAGCAATTAGTACGAAGATCAAAATATGGAATGTAATCGTTTTGAACAAAAAAAAAAAAAAAAAAAAAATTATTTCCAACTCCAAACCTAATCATTTGCACATTCGGATTGTGAATGATAATTATGAAAATCAAGGGGGGAAAAAATAGCTCAACACAATATTCTGGATTATTATGAGCCATTTAACTGAGGCGAGAAACAAAAAAAAAATGTTGTCGGCGATTTAAATTTGGGGAAAGACGGATCATCACCAGATCGATGTAAATATCTATCGAATACCATCACTATGTGCCAAAACACAGCAAGATCTTGTAGATCGGAATGGAAAATGAACATAACCGAGTCGACAAAGGTAACAAACACATGTATAATCAGTTCAGGTGATTTACCTATCGTAGTTCTTCGTCGGTCGTGTTGTGTGGAAGGCAGAGCTCTGCCGGAGATAGGTCCACCGGAGGGAGATTAGTCGCGAACTTGTGTTGCTACAGTTGGTTGTGAGAGACGGAACGGAAGAGATGAAAATAGGGCAGAGGCGCTTTTGTTTTAGCTGTGTGTATAACCCATACCTTTGAAATAGTCGAAGGGTAAAATGGTAATTCCACCCCCGTTTGTAACCCAGTTGTACCCACGCGTGCACTGTTCACGCTTTTTGGCTTATTTCACAAATGAGGCTACAATAGCCTCAATTTGTTTTTCCCAAACAGTGCCAAAATGTATTCACCCAAAAAAATCAGTCTATAAAATGGAAATATAGATCTACTTTAATTTTGTACTCTGAAATCAAAGGTAATATAGTTTCTACTCTTCCTATCTTATATACTTGCGATTTTTTCTTTGTAACCAACTAATTACCTATTTTTATGCAGATCTCTCTATTGCTATTAAATCAATGGCAACAACAAGAACACCACCTGAGCAAGGCACACAGACAAACTTATTTGGACATATCAATGTTGCTCTCTCCATGACACACTACTACTATTTGGTTTTTGCTCGCATAAAACCGTTGCATTGTTATGCTTCGTTACAGCTTTCTTTGCATGATCATAAGTTATGTTCGGCTTCTTGCATTGTTAGTTGCATTTTGCCCTTGCCTGCAGGCACATCTCTTTGATTATATTGCCTGTTTGTCCAAGTCTTCAGTCTTGTCAAAAACGGGTTGTCTCTGGGTTTTGACATTCACTCACGTCACTTATTGACTTCTGAGTTCTGTCAAAGAGGGGCAACTGTAGACACCCCATTTTTGACCGCCCTTAAGACTTGGGTGTTACTGACGGTTTACTTGGTGGAGAAAGTTGTGCAGGGCAAAGATTCAGCTTCTTTGGCAAGGAGAGAGACAAATCTCAACTTCACACCCCATTTTGGGCCAAACTATTTTGGATGTTTTTTAGACCTTAAAACCCTCTCTTTCAAAACATTTTTGAAATAAAGTTTCTACAATGTTCCGAGGCTCATATTTTGTCAAACGATGCGCTTTTCGATAAACCGAGCAAGGACGAAGTGGAAATGAATGAAAGAGAGATGAAATCTTTGAAAAATCTTTCAAAACACCTTGCTTAGGGGTTTGAAGTTGAAGAAAAGGGGAAAGGAGAGAAGAAACCAAGGCGAGGAAGAAGTTCGGCATGAATCCGGGTAGAAGAGAGTCGAGCAGCCCTTGCTGAATCGGGCTTATTTATCTGCATACTTGGATTTTAGCTATGAGGCCACCACCGTTGGAAATCTTACTTTCGGGGCTTCATTTTGCACTCAATAATCTCCTAAAGCCAAGTACGGGTGGGGGAGATATGGTTGGTTAAAGTAGGGGATCAGTCCGGTTGGCTCGAATCTGCGCAGTTTCACCAAAACGGGCATAACGTTTTGCACAAAAGGAATTTTAATGCAAGGTTGGTTCCATTGGAAAGCTATCTTCTGAGGCTTCATTCTAGACACCAACCAGCCACCTTTTGGCCTTCATAACACCTACCGGCCATCAATTTGGCCGGCCAGCCAAATAAGTACCAGGCCGACCATTTTTTGTAGCCGACCGGCCAAATATTTGCCCGATTGTCCCCTTTTCTGGCCGATACCTCCTTTTTTCCTTTTTCAAGCATAATGCATGCTGCGGTACCGGAGTGCATAGACCACTCCCCGTGCATATATGTGGCTGTTTTGCACCTTTGACCCTTGTTTTTGCACCCTTTGCTCAAAGCTTCTTGAGGAGGCTTTGACCCCTTGTCTTGGCTTCCTCAGGAAGCTTGCTCCTTTGGGATAGCTTCCATTGGAAGCTTGGTCCCTTTGACAGTTTTACTTAGCTTCTTTGAGAAGCTTTGAGCTTTGTTTTGCTTTATAAAAGAAACCCACCCCCTCCTTTGGCTTGGTTCAGAAACTCCAGATCTAAATACATACAAACATCTGATATATATTCTCTCTCTCTCTCTCTCTATATATATTTCCCTCTCTCTTCTCTTTTGTGTGTGTTTTGTGGCCTAAAAGTGTGTTTTGACCTTAGTTTTGCACTAAGACACACACCATTACACCATACCTTGACCTTGAGAGGCTTGAAGGGTTTGTTCTTGAGTTTTTGCATTGGTTTTGATCAGAGGAAGGTGGCTGATCTTGCTGTTCTTCAAGGGTAACATTCTTACTTTAGATTTCCCAATCTTGCACTGGATTTTTGCCTATCTTGCTTGCTCTTTTAGACAATGTGTATAACTGAGAAAAGTCTTGTATTTTCATACTTAAGATACTTCATTAAGGTTGTTTTGGTGTTGGGGCTCGACCTCCCCCTCTTAGGCCTTGTTTGACCCTTTTAGTGCTCTCTTTGTTAAGTTTTGGTTACTTTAGTGTATTGGCCTTCTCACCACTGAAATCCAATGGATTTTCAGTGGTGAAGAAGGGGTCTTGAGGTCTTGCATAGGGGAGGGACACCCCTCTCCCTTGGTCTCTCTTTTGTTTGCATTCTTGGTTCATAAGGGTAGCATGCATGATTAGGTGTTTTTGGTTCCATTTCCGAGGTTTTTGTATGTTGTTAGGTCATAATATGCCTCTGTTTTTGGTCGGATTAATGGTCCCTTTCATGCTTAATATACATGCTTTGTCTTCCCTTATTTTACCTAAAAGTGTATCATGAGATTTGACCACTATGCTCTCGTGTTTTGGCCTTGTTTTGTGTAGTTCTTGATCATATTTTGCCACGTTTGAGGCCAGTTAGGTGATGTTTTGGTCACATTTGATATGCTTTATATGGCTCCTTAGCATTCTAGCATGTTGGCATTGGTTGTGTGAATCATGAGTATGCTTGGGTTAGGTTGTTTAAGGGATTCAAGGTCATCTCACATGCCATTTCAGTCCCTAATCCATGCTTTTACACTTGCCTTCATCACCTCTTTCATGCTTTGAAGATGTATCCTTTTATGCCTTGAAATGAACATTATGTATGCCTAGGTGTTTTGGGTCACTTGAGCTACCATAACAGTGGGTTTTAGGACTTATTTTGATGAATTAAAACTCTGTGTTGGTTGTTTAATTCAGGCCATGTGTGGTCATGATAATTGTAGTAGAATGCTCCTTTTCATGCCTTAGTCTTAGGCTTATTGATGTGCATGTTTGCATGAATATTTTTCCACCATTTGCACCACTTTTGGTCACTGTTTCGGGGTAGGCTGAGGTCTCCCCCTTTGTGGTTTAGATCCTTCAGCACATGATCATGTCGCATTGTTTTGGTTTCATGCCTACATTGTATCATACTTGCTGCATGTTTGCATAATGCTTAGCTAGTTGCATCTTATATACTTGTTGAGTACTTGGCATGTTTACATTGCATTAACTTAGCTTGCATGCTTAGGATACATTGCATTTAGCGTGCTTTGCATCTTAGCCTCATGTTGCATTTTTTTTTTGTGCCATATTTGTGTACATGCATTGCATTGCTTGGTTTGGGGTGTCAAACCAAGCAAGAGGATTGAGAAGTGTTCGTACTCAAAGTGACAAAACACGTCTTAATCCACGATCGCCAATGCCCTTGATCTCAAGGATGATAGGATGTTGGCATTCATTTGTTTGTTCCATGCATTTACATAAACTTGCAAACTTGGCCTCCTAGGTCATCATGCATCGAAATGCATAATTGATGGCCCGAGGGTCAGAGGCCAGGCTCCCTTGAGTTCGTTGCATGATAGGGAGTGTGTCCATGCACACATTGTTGTGAAATTTCCATGCCATGCACTGTCTGTCCTTTGCTGCGGTCAAAAATAGGGTTTTGCAGGAATCAATGGCCGGCCGGCCATATTCAGTTCCGACCGGCCGTCAATGGCTGGCCGGTGGTTCAAGTTTTGGCTAATACTCCAACTACTATGGCCGGTGGCAATCTGGAGCACTCAGGGAGTGATTCAAAGTAGATCTAGAAATTTGTGTGATCCTCAGAGGAGCCGGGCAGTGAAAACAGAAGCAACGGTGCCATGGCAACGAGTTTCCGGGCAGTACGAGTCGAGCATGCATCATCCAAACATTTTGAGGCGGGGGCTGTGGTAATTTTAATTCTGCATTTAATTTATTAATTAAATAAGGGTTCTGTAATAATTAATTAAGTAGTTAATTATTTATTCAGTTGTGTAATATTTATTCGGACCCTCCAAGTGAGGGCAATTATGTAATAAGTGTGTGTGAGTCTGTGTATGTCTTCCAACCCCACGTCTTTCTTCCCTTTTATTACCCGCTTATGATGGTTAGACTAGGGCATGTTTAAATTAACATACCTTATGCAACGCATGTGTGCATCCATGCATTTGTCTTACATGCATCAGGCTCGGTACATCATGCTAACTACACTTGTATTTCAATTCCAAGTTGAGTTCTTGTTAGTTGCAGCATTTCACATGTCATCTTTAGGATAACCGAGCCTATTGTAGTTGCATCTTGTGTGTGTTGCATTAGCCATATTAACATGAACTAGGATCATGCATATGATTACTAACTAGTTTCTGTTTTGGCTTGGAGTACTAGGTAAGCTTTTATGCTTTAGCATACCGCATGCGTGTGAGTGTTGCCATAATAGCATGATTACCACGAGGCTAGCTGCTTATGTGATATAACTGCTTGAATGCATGTGGACGGAGGTTGAATTACCTAAATTGGAATAAAGCATTAAATTGTGAGTTTAAAGCCCACTAGATAGTGGCAAAATCATTTTTTCTAAAGCCCACTCGAGGGTGGCAAAATCTGCATTTTAGCCTACTTGCGAGTAGCAAACCATTTTCAAAACAAACTTGAAATGTTTTGTTCCAATTTAGGCGATTTGGTCTATGGTTGTTTGTTGTGCGCATAACATAGTAATTCTAGGCTAATAACCGGAATAAGAACACATAATATTTTTAAAACAAGATATCATGGTTAGTAGAGGCCGATCTTTGGATCGGGCTAGAGTGGGTGTTCATAGCTGACCTTCCCCAATCGTACCCAAGTTCCCGAGCCGAGGTAACTCTGGTAATAATGGACACATGGCCTTAGGCAAACGAGTCAGGGTTTCCTAAATTCCCGCATTAAAAAATATTTAGGTTGCGACTCTGTATTTGGCAAAGCAGTCCATGTTTGGCACTTCTTTCAAAAATCTATTTTCTCAAAATGATTTGCCGGATTTGGACGCTTTGGTTCAGATTATGAACCGTGACAAATCAAGTCTGAACTATAGTGAGTCCCATGGGCGTGTCTATAGTTTCTGGCGACTCTGCTGGGGATTTTTAGAGAGCTTGACTCGAACTTGTGATATCTTGTTTTGATTACACTTACGTGTTTCTTTGCATTGCAAGTGCATTGGCGCGCCTAGGACACCGTGTTGGCCATCTGCTATTCCTGAGCGGTTTGCCGAAGGCTTGACTTTGTCAAAGCATGCCATAAGGTCGATCGGTTGGCTCGCCAAGATGGGGAACACAAATCCGCTTTTAATGGGCACCCTTTTCAACCATTCGACCTAGTGCATATCGAAATCCATAGTGACCATTCCAAACTAGGACAGGTTGCTTACCCGATGTTTTTTTGTTTGAAACCGCTGCGTGCATAGTGAAATCGTAGCTCCTGAAAAAATAGGACAGGGAAACCCTACACCAACATAGGGGTGTTTTGGCTCTCTTTTACATGCTATGTGCTTTTAGAGTGTATCTCTCAGGAATGCTCAGATCGGTTTTGCAAGTCTGCATCAGTATCGCTGCGGGCATTAGTATTTGGGGAATCAGTTTACCGAGGGTATCGGTTTTGGGATGCTTATTTGGGGAACAAAGGATCATTGAGTACAGTCGTTCGCTATGCTCATATCCGCTCCAAAGGAATTTGAGTTGAGATGCTGCATGTTTTCTCTTTTGCTAGGTAGTCCTGGAACCATAGCTTCAGAAGGCTCCGATATCCCCCGGGTACCTTGGACTCGTGTTGATAGACTTTGTCAGGTCAGAGATTCAGCTCAAAGGCAATCAATTTTCCTTTGCTAGAGGCAGAGTAAAAAGAACCAGTCAGGCACAGATCACCGGTTTAGCAGTTACCAGATTAGTGGTCCTTATCTCCCTACTAGTGAATTGTCAGGCCGAGGTCTCAGTCTTCACCACAAGGATAGAGATACTAGTCACTCAATCGGGTTAGTAGAATATGGCAGGGATGGAGGAGATGATGCGTCAACTCCAAGAAAGTATGAAACTCATGCAGCAGGACGCTGCCCCGCCAAGCGGAGTTCACCAAGAAACAAGCTGTGGTCATAGCCCAACAGGCAGAGACAATCGCTAGGTTGGAGCAGCAAACTGGAGTATCTACTTCACACCAGGCTCCTCCCCCACGAAGAGTTCCCATACTCAGGAAGGCAATCCATGTCCACGATGATACGGACATTCCAGTCGGGCAGCTCCACCCCCGGTTCTACCCCAGCTATCTAAAACACCCACCAACATACCAGACTCCCCCTTTGAGTTCAAGACGGACTCCACAGCATTGAAAGTGAGCAAGCTTGAGAAATTGTTCAAAAAGTCTCAGGGGGCCCACTCTATTCCTGATATAGAGGATGGTTATACCGACTCAACAGTGACATTACCGGATCGGTTCAAAATGCCACATATCGATCGATTCGATGGCTCTGAAGACCCAATGGTGCACCTCCAACTGTTTTCTGATATCTTGAGGCCAATGGGTTTGACCACAGCCTAGAAGCTGTCACTATTCGGCCAAACCTTATCTGGGATAGCCGCAATCTGGTATGTGAAATTGGAGAACTCTGTGAAACAGAATTGGGAAGAGATGGCTGAGGCCTTCAGTGCTCAATACTCTTACAACACACAAATCGAGGTCACAACTCGTGATCTTGAAGTCACCAACCAAGAGCCAAAGGAGGGTTTTTCAGAGTTTGTGGTGAGATGGAGAGCAAAGGCCTCGATGATGGCTACAAGGCCTTCCGACAAAGACCAGATAAGGATGGTTGTGCGCAACCTCCAACCCAAACTGATGCAGAAAATGATCGCGCTCCCCTTCCCTACCTTTTCAGATCTGCATGAGATGGGAGTACAGATCGAGGACGCTATGAAGTAGGGCCTCATTGATCAGGAGAAGGAGTAGCCTAGGCGGGCGTTTACCCGCAGTTCGAATGCGACCACCAGTGGTGATGCAGCTGCAAGATCTTCTGAAGTGGGTATGGTCACCACCACCACATCAAAAAAAGCTACCCCATTCACTGGTGCGTCCGGAAGTAGCTCATAGAAAACCAAATATCCACCTCGAGTCAAGAGGGTTTTCACCCCACTTTATATGCCTTTGTCAAAGGCTCTAGAGGTCTTGATCCGGAAAGGACATCTGAAACCATTGGAACAACGGCCTTTACTTGATCCTCTCTCTCCAAAGCATGACCGACTGGCATCAGGCGTACCATTATTAACAAACCGGCCATGAGACCGATAGCTGCTTTCGTCTGCGCCATGATGTACAAGATTTGTTTGATAACAACGTCATCGCCGTACCAGTCTCGCAAGGTCTATCGGCACTGGATCGATGAATGTGGGGGATAATACGATGTGATCGGGGGAGATGAGCCACCTACGGATGGCACTCAGTTTACTTCAGACGTGGGAATGGCACACACTGTTTTGAGCATTTGCGAATGCTAGTTTTGTAGTTTCTGACTTGGGTGTTGAGTCAGTTCTGTAGTTTTGTTTTGAGTCTGCCTCTTTGTCTTGAGTCAGTCTTTTTGATTAAGGGTCTGTCTTGTTGTATCAAGTCAGTCCTGTTGTACAAAGGTCGGGTGATTCCGGGGGTGTTATCTCGGGCATCACCATTTTGTTTTATGCTTCTCTTTTTGCTTTCTTTTGAGTCTGTTTCTGCCAGGGTGCTAGTTGTGCCAACTGATTTGAATGAAACAACAGTGATTTTCACACTGTCGCGTTTGCTTCTGCCTTGTGCCAGTTATGCCAGAAGTTCTGAATGAGATGACAGTATTTGACTAAGAATTCTGTCTGTTCTGTGCCTTGAAGTCATTGTAATGACCTGAGTTTTTCAAAACTTTTTTAACACTGCAGTGAAAATAAAGAGGGAGGAATTCCTCGGGATTTGCAAAACTTTGATCAAACTAAGAGAAAGAGAGGCGTGCTAAGCCCTTAATGAATGAAATCATGCTTGTTAGTGTGAGTACTAAGAAGGAACCAAGCTTTGATCCAGATTGGTTCTACACTGTCTTCAGCACGAGTGATTTGTCGCTTTCTTAAAAACTTTCAAAAAATGTTTTGTGCAGTCCTACGAAGATATGTGTGGAATCGCTCTTGAGATTGTGCAATTTTAGGATTGCTCTCACCTCGAGATCGGCCCCTTGCTTTCAAAACCTTGGACCTTAATTTAGAGTGTTCAATGGTCAACCGCAATGCCAGGCCTGTGTGGCCAGATTTGAAGCAACCCACGAACTAGGGGCAAGAAAGTCAGATCAAGAAGATCAAGTGTTTTCAAAAAAAAGCTTGCAAAGCTAGATTAGGAACACCCCTCCAACTAGGGGCAAAGGAATTTCAAATGTGCTCGAAGAGTCAAAGATGAAGATCGGCAAGAATGCCAAATCCCAAAAGGGAGGAAAGAAGATTTTACTGTTGAAGGAGAACTGAGTTCCGATCCACAACACTAGGGGCAACTTCAGCCCCTCATTGGATGGACTCTTACATCATCAGCGAACAACAGCCACTCTCTTGGATTCAGATAACTCCAGGATCTCAAAATCATTTGGCATGGACTTGTTACACTTTTACCCTTTGAGAGACTCGCTGGGCCGAAAACCCGGAAGGGTGACCCAGGCAAAAGTTAGAGCAAGAAAAAAATAAAAATAAAAAAGAAGAAAAAAAAAGAGAGGAATGAAAAAAAAAAGAAAAAAAATGCGAAAGAGGAAATGAAAAGAAAAGAAAAAATGAAAAAGAATGAAAAGAAAAGAAAAACAAAGCTCGCAAGGTTAAAAACCTAGAAAGGGTGGCCTTGCAAAAGTTAGGGCACAAAAGGAGAGGTTAAATACCCGAGTGTACCTTAACCCCGAACTACGTAAGGCTTGATTCCCATCTTTGGGATACGTGGGCAACTTCACTCTGAAGTCCAGCCATAAAACACTTCAAATTCGATTGTGTCCATGTAATGGTTTTGATCATCTTTGCCTTCTCGGTATCCGAGAGTTCGGTTGTAATCATCGCTCCGAGGACTGATTACAATGTGTTATTCGCATGCCATAAGGAAACTTTCCATTGCCATTCAATGCACTGCGGTGCCGTTCAAACAAGGGGTAACTTTCCGTCGCCATGTAGCTCTCTTCGAGCAAGGGGGCAATTTTCCTCCAGATCCGAGGTTGTGCGTCTCAAGAGTACATTCTGTGCTTGTTAAGCATTGGCCGTTTGCAAAAATAGTTTTTTGAAAATTTTTATTGAGGTTGATTGATCTCTCAAAAATTATTCCATCTTTTCCAAAACTGGACCATTTCTTGGACCCAAAAAGGAAAATTTTCAGTGCTCATAACCTGACTCGCATGATTTCAAAACAAAAATCGAACAAGTATGTTAATCTAACTCTCATATTGGTCAAAATTGTTTTAGTAGAAAGCAAAAACAAAAAATGGTCAAAATGATGAAATAGGGGCACAGTTGAGTCAGGTTTTTTGTCCTTTTCCCTTTATCAACGCACTTGCCGAAAGGACACCGTATTCGCCAGAAAAGGGCACCACTAAAGCTGACCACAAAAGGGCTGAAAGCTTTCTCATCCTCCAAGCAACGAGGTATCAAGCCAAGTGCGAAGCACGAACCGGAATGGGACAAGATATTCCACTCCCTTATCTGGACAGATCTGATCACGTCCAAACTCCCCAGCAAAGCATCATCAACCGATGTCAGCTGCAGGTTTGCTACACACCCACCCAATTGTAGCACAGCCCCTCTACGGAGGAAGTTCACTGCTAAAGCGTAAGAAAGAGAATCTAGCAGAACACTAGGGGCAAGAGCCCGCAACTTCTTGTCTACTCATCCACCATCCAGGAAAGGGATAAAAAATGAGAGATTAAAGAATAGAGAGATGTACGTTGAGAGAAAAAGTGAGAAAAGGGCTTTTTTTCAGAAAACTAGAGATTGAGTGCCAAGTGACGTGAGAATCACAAATGAGAAAGGGTGGGAAACAATACCCGGTGAAACAGGCTCCCTGTGCACGTCTGAGTGTCATGTCTTTTTGTTTGTCTCGATTCTTATTTTGAGTCGTCTCGAGTGTTACTCGATATATCTAGGTTGTGTGCCTTTTATTTCTGTGTTGAGTCGTTTTGCTGTGTTCAGTCATAGGCGCAATACACCGGTCGAGAGCTCGTTTCAATTTCAAAAAAAAAAAACAAACAAAATCATTTTGTGCTCAGAGTGCTGTGCCATTCTCCACATTTGTGCAAAACAGGATTTGTTCGTTCATAAAACCGCAGGGTTCAACCCAGGTCATGCGAACAGCAAAACCAGGACCTATCTGAAGCTATATTGGTTCCAGACTGCAAAGCAAAAGAAAAGAGGGAAAATTGGGAGCATCTGAGTTTGTTTCAACTTCTGCAAATTCCGAGATTGTATTCCGGATGTACCTCTTCAAGTCTTGCCAATGCTTCGAAGTATGAGTGCGCCTCTACCTCAAGCTCAAGATCAAGTTTGCTTCAACCCAGAATGGTGATCGCCAGTTCTCCTTGAGTACTAGTCCTACGGAGGCATCTTGGCCGTGTTCGCAATGAGTTCCTAGGAGACCGATCATGACGGTGGAAACTAGAGTTCGAATGGATGCCTAGAACGTAAGGTTCAGGATTTCTGAGACTAAAGTCTGGTTTGAATACCCAGGGGTGTGTCCCCAGCTTCAAATCTATATGGAAGCCCCATAGGTTGAGATAGTGTGTATGCACCTCAATTCTGGATACTGAACCAACCAAGTCTGTCACCCCGTTGGAGAATAGGGAAAGTTGTGAATATGATCAAGAAGACAAGCGGCAGTCGTAGCTCCTACATGCAGATGTTGTTACTTGTCAGCATTCCAGAGCCTTTGTACTATCAGTTGAAGGTAAGTGTTTGAAGAGCACGAGGGGAGAACCCCATCAGAGTAGAGCAATTCACCGCCACTCACCTCATGAGGTGCTTTCTAAAGCGCCGCTTTGTTCTTTTATTGTTTTCCTTAAGCATCATGCATTGTAATGCATTGTACCTATCAAGTTTCTTTTTCATTCATGCACGATATTGTATGTGCGGTTCATTCAAAGAAGTTCATTTAAGATCATTTATTTAGTGTATCAATCGCACTTCATTGATTTAGTGTATCAATCACACTTCATTCATTTAGTGTATCAATCACACTTCATTCACTTAGTGTATCAATTACACTCTCATTTATTTAGTGTATCAATCACACTTCATTCAGTTTGTGTATCTATTACACTCTCACTCATTTAGTGTATCAATCACACTTCATTCATTTTGTGTATCTATTACATACGTTCTCATTTTGTGTATCCACCACGCACATATTCACTCTTTTGTATCTATCACATACCTTCTTATTTTCTGTTCTATCACATTTTATTCATTTACTATATCAATCATACTTTGTTCACTAAGTGCATCTATCACACTTCGTGTTCACCTTCAGTATATCAATCATACTTGTTCACTAAGTGCATCTATCACACTTCGTGTTCACCTTCAGTATATCAATCATACTTGTTCACTAAGTGCATCTATCACACTTCGTGTTCACCTTCAATATATCAATGATACTTGTTCACTAAGTGCATCTATCACACTTTATGTTCACATTCAGTATATCAATCATACTTGTTCACTAAGTGCATCTATCAGACTTCGTGTTCACCTTCAGTATATCAATCATACTTGTTCACTAAGTGCATCTATCACACTTCATATTCACATTCAGTATATCAATCATACTTGTTCACTTAGTGCATCTATCACACTTCCTGTTCACATTTAGTATATCAATCATACTTTGTTCACTAAGTGCGTCTATCACACTTTGTGTTCACCTTTTGTGTATCCATCACACTTTGTTCACTTAGTGCATCTATCACACTTTGTGTTCACCCTTTGTGTATCTATCACACTGTGCTCACCACACTCGCTTACTATATCTATCACGCACTCAGCTACTATATCTATCACATTTTGCTTCATATAGTGTATCTATCACATGCTCACTTTGTATATCTATCACATACGCTCGCTTTATATCTATCACACTACGCCTACTTTGTGTATCTATCACACACTCGCTTTGTGTATCAATCACACACGCTCGCTTTGTGTATCAATCACGCACGCTTGCTTTGTGTATCAATCACACACGCTCGCTTTGTGCTCTGTGTATCAATCACACATGCTCGCTTTGTGTATCAATCACACACGTTCGCTTTGTGTATCAATCACACACATTTGCTTTGTGTATCTATCACACATGCACACTGTATTTGCAGTGAGAATCGCAATAATTCTCTTACATCCTTACTGCATTATAATGTAGTTTAGTTTTTCTTGCATAAAACTATTGCATTGTTATGCTTCATTACAGCTTTCTTTGCATGATCATAAGTTATGTTCGGCTTCTTGCATTGTTAGTTGCATTTTGCCCCTGCCTGCGGGCACATCTCTTTGATTATATTGCCTGTTTGTCCAAGTCTTCGGTCTTGTCAAAAACGGGTCGTCTCTGGGCTTTGACATTCACTCACGTCACTTCTTGACTTCTGAGTTCTATCAAAGAGGGGCAACTGTAGTCACCCCATTTTTGACCGCCCTTAAGACTTGGGCGTTACTGATGGTTTACTTGGTAGAGAAAGGTGTGTAGGGCAAAGATTCAGCTTCTTCGGCAAGGAGAGAGACAAATCTCAACTTCACACCCCATTTTGGGCCAAAACTATTTTGGATGGTTTTTAGACCTTAAAACCCTCTCTTTCAAAACATTTTTGAAATAAAGTTTCTATAATGTTCCGAGGCTCATATTTTGTCAAACGATGCGCTTTTCGATAAACCGAGCAAGGACGAAGTGGAAATGAATGAAAGAGAGATGAAATCTTTGAAAAATCTTTCAAAACACCTTGCTTAGGGGTTTGAAGTTGAAGAAAAGGGGAAAGGAGAGAAGAAACCAAGCTGAGGAAGAATTTCGGCATTAATCCGTGTAGAAGAGAGTCGAGCAGCCCTCGCCGAATTGGGCTTATTCATCTGCATACTTGGATTTTAGCTATGAGGCCACCACCATTGGAAATCTTACTTTCGGGGCTTCATTTTGCACTCAAGAATCTCCTAAAGCCAAGTCCGGGTTGGGGAGATATGGTTGGTTGAAGTAGGGGATCAGTCCGGTTGGATCGAATCTGCGCAGCTTCACCAAAACGGGCATAACTTTTTGCGTAGGAGGACTTTTAATACAAGGTTTGCGCCATTGGAAAGCTATCATTTGGGGCTTCATTCTGAATACCCACGGGCCAACTTTTGGCCTTGGCAGCACCTACCGGCCATCAATTTGGCCGGCCGGCCAAATAAGCAGCAGGCCGACCATTTTTTGTAGCCGGCCGGCCAAATATTTGGCCGATTGTCTCCTTTTCTGGAAGATACCTCCTTTTCACCAATTTCAAGCATAATGCATGCCAGTTGTGCCAGCTGGAGTGCACAGACCCTGTCCCCCGTGCATATATGTGGCTGTTTTGTACCTTTGACCCTTGTTTTTGCACCCTTTGCTCAAAGCTTCTTGAGGAAGCTTTGACCCCTTGTCTTGGCTTCCTCAGGAAGCTTGCACCTTTGGGATAGCTTCCATTGGAAGCTTGGTCCCTTTGACCCTTTTACTTAGCTTCTTTGAGAAGCTTTGTGCTTTGTTTTCCTCTATAAAAGAAACCCACCCCCTCCTTTGTCTTGGTTCAGCAACTCCAGACCTAAATACATATATACATCTGATATATATTCTCTCTCTCTATATTTCCCTCTCTCTCCTCTTTTGTGTGTGTTTTGTGGCCTAAAAGTGTGTTTTGACCTTAGTTTTTCACTAAGACACACACCATTACACCATACTTTGACCTTGAGAGCCTTGGAGGGTTTGTTCTTGAGTTTTTGGACTGGTTTTGATCAGAGGAAGGTGGCTGATCTTGCTATTCTTCAAGGGTTCTTCAAGGGTAACATTCTTACTTTAGATTCCCTAATCTTGCACTAGATTTTTTCCTATCTTGCTTGCTGTTTTAGACTTTGTGTATGACTGAGAAAAGTCTTGTATTTGCATGCTTAAGATACTTCATTAAGGTTGTTTTGGTGTTGGGAGTCGAACTCCCCCTCTTAGGCCTTGTTTGGCCCTTTTGGTGCTCTCTTTGTTAAGTTTTGGTTACTTTGGTGTATTGGCCTTCTCACCAATGAAATTCAATGGATTTTCAATAGTAAAGAAGGGGTGTTGAGGTCTTGCATAGGGGAGGGACACCCCTCTCCCTTGGTCTCTCTTTTGTTTGCATTCTTGGCTCATAAGGGTAGCATGCATGATTAGGTGTTTTTGGTTCCATTTCAGAGGTTTTTGTATGTTGTTAGGTTATAATATGCCTCTGTTTTTGGTCGGATTAATGGTCCCTTTCATGTTTAATATACTTGCTTTGTATTCCCTTATTTTACCTAAAAGTGTATCATGACATTTGACCACCATGCTCTCATGTTTTGACCTTGTTTTGTGATGTTTTGGTCACATTTGATATGCTTTATATGGCTCCTTAGCATTCTAGCATGTTGGCATTGGTTGTGTGAATCATGAGTATGCTTGGGTTAGGTTGTTTAAGGGATTCGAGGTCATCTCACATGCCATTTCAGTCCCTAATCCATGCTTTTACACTTTCCTTCATCACCTCTTTCATGCTTTGAAGATGTGTCCTTTTATGCCTTGAAATGAGCATTGTGTATGCCTAGGTGTTTTGGGTCACTTCAGCTGCCATAACAGTGGGTTTTAGGACTTATTTTGATGCATTAAAACTCTGTGTTGGTTGTTTAATTTAGGCCATGTGCGGTCATGATAATTGTAGTAGAATGCTCCTTTTCATGCCTTAGTCTTAGGCTTATTGATGTGCATGTTTGCATGAATATTTGTCCACCATTTGCACCACTTTTGGTCACTATTTCGGGGTAGGCTGAGGTCTCCCCCTTTGTGGTTTAGATCCTTCATCACATGATGACGTCGTATTGTTTTGGTTTAATGCTTACATTGTATCATACTTGCATGTTTGCATAATGCTTAGCTAGTTGCATCTTATATACTTGTTGTGTACTTGGCATGTTTACATTGCATTAACTTAGCTTGCATGCTTAGGATACATTGCATTTGGCGTGCTTTGTATCTTAGCCTCATGTTGTATTTTTTTTTTTTTTGTGTGTGTGCCATATTTGTGTACATGCATTGCATTGCTTGGTTTGGGGTGTCAAACCAAGCAAGAGGATTGAGAAGTGTTCGTACTCAAAGTGATGAAACACGTCTGAATCCTCGGTCGCCAATCCCCTTGATCTCAAGTATGATAGGGTGTTGACATTCATTTGTTTGTTCCATGCATTTACATCAAGTTGCAAACTTGGCCTCTTAGGCCATCATGCGTCGAAATGCATAATTGATGGCCCGAGGTTCAAAGGCCAGGCTCCCTTGAGTTCGTTGCATGATAGGGAGTGTGTCCATGCACACATTGCTGTGAAATTTGCATGCCATGCACTGTCTGTCCTTTGCTACTGTCAAAAACAGGGTTCTATAGGAATCAATGGCCGGCTGGCCATATTTAGTGCCGACCAGCCATCAATGGCTGGCCGGTGGTTCAAGTTTTGGCCGATACTCCAACTACTATGGCCGGTGGCCTTTTGTTCTGGCCAGTGGCAATCCGGAGCACTCAGGAAGTGATTCAAAGCAGATCTGGAAATTTGTGTGATCCTTAGAGGAGCCAAGCAGTGAAAACAAAGGCAACAGTGCCATGGCAACGAGTTTCCGGGCAGTACGAGTCGAGCACGCATCATCCAAACATTTTGAGGCGGGGGCTGTGGTCATTTTAATTCTGCATTTAATTTATTAATTAAATAGGGGTTCTGTAATAATTAATTAAGTAGTTAATTATTTATTCGGTTGTGTAATATTTATTCGGACCCTCCGAGTGAGAGCAATTATGTAATAAGTGTGTGTGTGTATGTCTTCCAACCCCACATCTTTCTTCCCTTTTATTTACCTGCTTATGATGGTTAGACTAGGGCATGTTTAAATTAACGTACCTTATGCTATGCATGCGTGCATCTATGCATTTGTCTTACATGCACCAGGCTCAGTACATCATGCTAACTGCACTTGTATTTCAATTCCAAGTTGAGTACTTGTTAGTTGCAGAATTTCACATGTCATCTTTAGGATAACCGAGCCTATTGTAGTTGCATCTTGTGTGTGTTGCATTAGCCATATTAACATGAACTAGGATCATGGATATGATTACTAACTAGTTTCTATTTTGGCTTGGAGTACTAGGTAAGCTTTTATGCTTTAGCATACCGCATGCGTGTGAGTGTTGCCATAATAGCATGATTACCATGAGGCTAGCTGCTTGTGTGATATAACTGCTTGAATGCCTATGGATGGAGGTTGAATTACCTAAATTGGAATAATGCATTAAATTGTGAGTTTAAAGCCCACTAGATAGTGGCAAAATCATCTTTTCTAAAGCCCACTCGAGGGTGGCAAAATCTGCATTTTAGCCTATTTGCGAGTAGCAAACCATTTTTAAAGCAAACATGAAATGTTTTGTTCCAATTTAGGCGATTTGGTCTATACTTGTTTGCTGTGCACATAACATAGTAATTCTAGGCTAATAACCAGAATAAGAACACATAATGTTTTTAAAACAAGATATCATGGTTAGTAGAGGCTGATCTTCAGATCGGGCGAGAGGGGGTGCTCATAGCTGACCTTCCCCAATCGTACCCAACTTCCCGAGCCGAGGCAACTCTGGTAATGACAGACACATGGCCTTAGGCAAACGAGTTAGGGTTTCCTAAATTCCCTCATTAAAAAATATTTAGGTGGCGACTCTGTATCTGGCAAAGCAGTCCATGTTTGGCACTTCTTTCAAAAATCTATTTTCTCAAAACGATTTGCCGGATTTGGACTCTTTGGTTTAGATTAAGAACCGTGACAAATCGAGTCTGAACTGTAGTGAGGCCCAAGGGCACATCTACAAACACCACCAACTTCTTCCACTTTTCCAGCACAGGGGAGATGACGATGACTCCTTACGATTTTGCTATGATCACCGGCTTAGACGTAGGGGGTGATCCGATCCCTCTTGATCCTAATATAGGGTAGTGGGAGGTAGCATGGATCAAGCTGCTTGGGGCACATCCACCGATGTACCAGGCGAGCATGGCGCGATACAGCTGGTTTGAGGAGTGGTTCAGGGGGACTGAGGCCAAGACGATTGAGGAGATAGAGCAGTATGCTAGAGGCTTCCTCATGTTCATCTTTGTACCACCTGTTTTCAAACAGTGGAATCTGTGGGCTGTAGATTCCGCCGAGTGCCTTAGTGGTCCTCTCTCAAGTTCAGTTTTATGATTGGGGGGAAGCTGGCCTCACCACATTGTATGGATATATGAGCTCTTCCTCCCGTCTGCGAGGGACTTTCGTTGGAGGCTACTGGCGAGCTTGGGAGGCATACATCTCAATTCCCTCTTTATACTTTACATTTTCTGCTCAGCATTTCTTGCTTTACATCTGTTCCATACATGTGCTATCTGTTTTGAACTTTCTGAATGTTCATATTGTATTGATTATATACCTCTGCATTCTTCCTGCAGTTATGAGTATACGCATACTTCCCAACTCTTGCCCCAGAGCTTGTAGATGAGGTTCCATTGACAGTCCCTTTTTCTCGGGTATACAACGGCCAGCTCCGTTGTAGGACTTGTGAATCCTTCATGTTTTTCCGCCAGTATTTTGACATAGTAGCGGTGCACGAGGTAACCCAAAACAAAGTCACTTTTTTCTTTACAACTATTTTGACCCACACATTAGCAACTGACAACGACTAATAACCTGTTCACTTTCTATTTTAGGTCACATGGCAGCCTTGGGCCATGATACCGACAGAGCTTTGAGCTTGGTACAATGCAGCTTGGGGCATTTCTCGCCATCACATTCTTCTGGAGGGCCCGATTTGTTAAGCCTAGTTCTTAGGTGAGCGTTTCGTGCGTCAAACCATGGGCCTGCCTACTCCGTTCATACCGATGACACCACTAGTGTCCATGAGAGTGACACACAACCTGTCTACCGACGTGGTGATCCAGTTCATGGTCGGCCTGGAGGCAGAGTACTTCCGTGTAGAGGGCGACTATGCGGCCTTTATATAGACACACTTGAAGCCACCTCCGACCGGTGTTTGCAGGGGTGAGGAAGTGAGAGCTTCTGCCGTGCGGGTGAGATGCAGAGCGACTAGGGCGAGCAGAGCCCGTGACAAATAAGCTTTCTAGAGGAGGCAGGGGACCAGGTGGCCAGAGCTGCCTTCTGCACTTACCTGTTGGCGGTATACCAGGGAGGCATATCAGATCCCGATTGAGCCTGTAGCAGCTAGACATAGATACACCAGAGCCCAAGATGCACCTCCGGTATGTACCACACTTTTACTTTTTTTTTTTCTGATATTTGTTTGTTCCAGACATTAATCATTCCCAATGCATTTGTAGGTACCCCCAGGATACATCGAGGATTTGCTAGAGCTATTAGCCTCATTCAAGGGCATGATATTGAGGAGTGAGGTATTGCTCGGCTTCCACGGTTGTAACACCCCAAAAATACAAATTATAATCATCTGAATTATCCATGTGTTAATTGTGGATTATATGATTTAATTTGTGTATATCTGTCCAAGTTGGGAAATTATTTGTTGAGAATACAACTTTGGAATTGAAATTGATGACCTTACTGGGTTCAGAAATCGAAATTGAGTACATGGACATGTTAATTGGAATTTTTAGAATCATCTGGAAATTTTAATTAAAAATTCATTTTTGTCTAATTTGTAAAGTTATGTTTGGCTCGCATTACTTGTATTGAGTTTAAAGATGGTTAGTTAAAGCCTAATCCATTTCAGTATAATTTAATTTAGTGTAATTAAGATCATTAGATAATAAGATTAAATGAATTTGAATTACTTGGCTACAATTTAATTAATGAAATGAATTATTATGTTTATTATTATTATAGAGCTTTCTACTCATTTATTAATCAAAGAAAGAGAGTGAGTACTTGGTGTTTAACTAAGAATACTACATGTAGAGAGAGAGAGGGAGAGTCTTGAAGAAGGAGAGTTCAACATAGATTAACAGAAGAAGAAATAGAGAAGTAAGAGAAGAAATAGAGAAGTAAGAGTGAGAAGGAGAGAAGAAGAGAAGAACTTAGAAAGAAAGTAAAGTCTTATCTTGAATCCTCTATAAACATCAAAGCAAGGTAGGCTTTTCTTTCCAATTTCTTGGAGTAGAGACTTGTTTACCCATCATCTTTAAAGATTAAGGCTGAAATTAAGAAGAATTAATGATCAAATGAAGGTTTTGCTCATATTGCTAAGGATTAAGACATGCTGTATATATATATATATATATATGGAAGAATTGAATGAATTAGCTCATAATCCTTACATGCATGACATGGTTTTCATGATAATTGTTTTCACACAATTAAATTCACGTGTGGTTCTTCCAATGAGGAGGAATTTCATGGAATTGATGATTTAAAACCCAAACCTGTATGTTTAGAACTATATATCTTAATTCAAAGGTTTGATTATTTTTACATAGAAGTGGAGGTTGCTTTGTAACCGTGATTTGTGTTTGACAAGTGTTTTGAGCCTTGAAATGTATGAATTTGAAGTTGATTTTGCAAAAGAAGGAGTTTTGGTCCAAAGCAGATTTTCGAACTGGTTTTCAACCAGACCGCTCGAGCGGCCTAGGCCACTGCTCGAGCGGCGAACCTTGATTTGGCCAAAGTTGCATTCTGCAGTTCCACCACTCGTGCGGCCAAGGCCATCGCACGAGCAACCAGAGCACCACACGTGCGGCCAAGGCCACTGCACGTGCGGCCAAACAGGGCAAATTTTCCCGTTTTGTTCTCTGTTCGTTTTCTGACTTCCGGGCCTTCATTTATATGGTTTTCACATGGCATATACATCCATTAGCATCTCATGAACATGAAATAAAGTAAGAAAATAATAGAAATAATTGAACTACTGAGTAACGGATAACCGAGTAAAGTTAAGAATCAACAAAATGACTCAATGTCAATGTGCATTAAGAAATTGTGCTATGAATATTTGTGTTTGTAGGTCAGACTCGAAGACTAAACAACAGGTATTGGAAGCCCACTATGGGTAACATTTCTGTAAAGATATGTTGATATGAACTATGTTTCCACTATTATGTGATAAGTTATAATTTCTGAAATGCTATTTTGATTATGTGAACGACTGTCCTATTTGCGAATCTACTATGGCATCCACAGAGAGTCCCAAGTCATCGGGGACAGCATGTAAATGCCGGTCCATGACATATATGTGATACGAGATCTCATTAGCCACTTCATTGTGGTGATATGTGTTTAATCGATATCCGGAACCGATTACTCTAGTTGGAAGACAATATGTGATATGTTCTATGAGATGTACCATGACGTTATGTTCTGATATGAGACTGATATAATTGATTGTGATATGATTTATTTTGTGGATATTGCATTTGAAATTCGTTCACCAACCCCTTTACATTAATGTTATTCACTGGGCTTTAGCTCACTGTTTATATATATATATATAGGTGAGCATTTTGGATGGCAAGCCTAGAAGGAGTCTGTAGTTGAGTCATCATTTTGAAGCCTACCAAGTTGTTTTGTGTGCCTCTGAGTTGGGGCTAGGCCTGGAAGGCTGTTGTCAAGTTTTTGATCGTGAAGTAAAATTTTGTTTTGTACACACGTTATGTATCAATGTTAAGTTATAAGTTATGTACTGAATGTGGGTAAATTAACGTTTTTGCTTGATAAAAGTTTGTTCATATAGATGCACAGCTCACTGGACTATTGGTGTATTTTTGAATATTGCTTTTGTTAGCCCCGATTATTTTTTATTGTACAGGAAGGCCTTTGGTAATCTTGGATTACTAGCCGGTTATGACGCTAAACCTATAGGGGAGGGTTTGGGTCATGACAACGGTATTCAGGTAATTTCTTCAGTTTTCTTACATTCCATTCATCAAATTTCCACTGACACACTGAAACTGATATGAGAACTTCCCCACACTGTACTGATGCTGTCACGCCCCAAACCCGCCCCTAAAAGTTTGGGCATGACCCATTCGAAACCAGACACTAAACCTGTTTTACATATCTTATGGGGCCTGAACGGAAGCATGCAATAATATAAAATACAACGAATAACATCCATTGAGCTACTTCTAACATGCCAGGATCTCAACATCACACTACGTAAATATTATACAGACAGTTTACATCCATATGCCTCAACTCAATCCCACAAATAGGCACATAACAAAAATAATAACGAAGAAGGAATTATTTACAATCAACCCCCAAAAAAAAATAGACATCTAATGCATAAATTGAAACTCGGCAAAACTTTACAAACGAACGGCTTCAGGGGGGGCCTGGGCGCCTCAAGGGGGGCAAGGGGAACACAAGCTTTAAAAGTTGGGGTGAACTCCCGATTGACTACCTCTGAAGCAGACGGACAAAATACGTAATGAGCGAACTCGGTGAATAATAGTACATAAATATTGTGATATTTAACTTGACTAATCAAAACATGTAGTTGCAGATACATATTATTAACTACATTCCATGATTAATTCCAAAATAGCCATTGGTCTACTTTCCGTAACAGAATGGCTTTAAGCCCGATATATCTGAGCGACCATAGGCCTCTGGATCTTGAAGCGACCATAGGTCGAAATATCGGAGCGGCCATCGGCCCGAAATGCTGAAATAATGCAGAATAATAGAAATAATGAGCGAGCGATTAATAGCGAAATGACGAATAATGAATGTAGCAGAATAACGAAATAACAGTAGCATATAAGCGTGGTCACGGAAGGTCTGAAGCATATAAGCGTGATCACGGAAGTACTGAGCATATAGCGTAGTCACGGAAGGTCTGAACGCATATAAGCGTAGTCACGAAGGTCTGAGCATAGCATAGTCACGCGGTCTGAACGCATATAAGCGTAGTCACGAAGGTCTGAACGCATATAGCGTGGTCACAGAGAAGGTATAAGATAGCGTAGTCATAGAAGGTACTGACGCATATAAGCGTGGTCACGAAGGTACGAACGCATATAGCGTGGTCACAGAAGGTACTGAACGCATATAAGCGTAGTCACGAAGGTCTGAGCGCATATAAGCGTGGTCACGGAAGGTACGAACGCATATAAGCGTAGTCACAGAAGGTCTGAAACGCATATAGCGTGGTCACGAAGAATGCATGTATGGACTCAAGAGGTGGCTCGTGCAGTTCGGTGGCTCCACCAAGGTGTAGCACCGTTCGTCTGACACTTTGTTCCATACCGAAACATCGAGCAGTTAAAACCGATAAACTCATTCTTCCCATTAATCAAATAAATAACATAAGTACATAAACCGAGCGTTCGCGATAACAGAATGGTAACATTGTTTATCAATAGCCAACAGAACATATAGTACAATGTCTCCTCATGATTCTTTGTACATAGACATACTTGTTTTGTAATTAACAGAATCTTACCATTACCAATAACCCGAAGGTAAATCAGAACAATTCATAACACAATTCTTATACAGAAGTATAGGTAATTTTTAGGATGATACCATAACCTCAAATACAGAATAGGTTCAGAATCATACCGAGGTGCGCTAACCCTTTCAACGTTCACATCAATTCTCACTCAACAAACACATTACTATATTAGTTCACAGAAAGAAGTCCAACCTGGTAAACAAGGTAAACAATATTCTTAACGGTAAACAAGGTACATTTGTAGTACTATTACTCACAGAGTTACAGTGGAGCGCTTGTCCCTCCCGGAGTGCGTTCTGCACACAAACATAACTTACAATTTAACTCCCTTTCCCTCTTAAATCATTAAGAAATTCTTCATTGAATCATTACATTCGTATGAATTATAATCATCTTAAAGTCATCAAAATAACATTCTAAAAATACCAGAGGACTGAACATTCAAAACTGAGCAATCAATAATTTTGCTTGAAAAATGGGTTCCCGCCGGCGCCACTTTGGCGCTCGGCGAATACCTAAAATACAAAACTCTTTGGGAGGTCGATTTTCCGCCGGCGGTCCTTCCTCCCTTCGGCGGACCAAGCAAAATTCTGAAAATCTGGATTTCCAATCTTTCTAAATCTTTCCAATCTTTAACAATACAAACAAAGCTTCAAACTAGACAAACTTAATATCAAATTAAGGTGCTAAATCACCCAATAAACCAACCACAACCCTCCTCAAGCCTTCAATCATACAATCCATCAATTTCATATGTAAAATAACCATAACTTCCCAAAATCCTCCTTATTCAAACCCAAACTTCCCAAAAATCTCATAATTCTTCTATACACTTCAAATATATAGAAATCACATAATTCAACAATAGAAATAACTCAAATCTGACTATGATTGTAAATATTGATGTGGATTCAACCCTTACCTCAATAATCAAACAAAAAGGTGAGCTAGAGATGGAGCCTTCACAATTCCAAGTTCTAATCGGATAAAAACGTTGATCTTCCCTTAATCACCCTCCTTGATGCCAAAAATCATGGTGGATCATGATCAAAGTAAAGGAATTCAAGAGTTTAGGGCTAGGGTATCGGACTAGGGAGAAAAGGAAAGAAGAAGGGGAAAGAAAATATCAAAAAGTGATCCAAAATCACGATTTAAAAGCTGTTGTCGAAAACTCCGCTCGGCGCACCTTTTCCCGCTCGAGCGGACCTACTCACAACCTGATTCCAAAACTTCAACAGGTGTAACTTTCCCATCCGGACTCCGTTTTAGGTCGTTCTTGTGTCCAAATTGAAGCCCGAAATAAGCTTTCCAATGGTTCTAACTTCATATCCAAATTCAAAATGTGGACAAAGAAAAGGGCAAAAGAGTGGCAGCTGTTCGTAAAATAACTATCCGAATCAAATTCTTTGGTTCAATCTTACCTTACCATCATATTGCCACCTCAATCAAAATCCCCAAATCCAAAAATAACACATGAGAGTCTCCACAAACATTCACCGAACCTTTAATAACTTTACGTGCACCTAGGTTCAATTCCAAAAGATATAGTTGAATCAACGCAGCGTATTGGAATTAGATTCTGAGATGCCTCAATTCATACACGAATTGACTTCCACATATACTCATTCTATACACCATATCTGCATCTTTGATACATATACTATGGCTGACACATAGCAACTGTCTTTTTAGGTTTTGCCCTTACGACAAAGACCCGGCAGCCAGCGCCAGACTATCGGCCCCTTGGCCCGAGGGGAGAGGCGGGCTCAATATGCGCCAAGGCCGAGCTAGGAGCGCCAGAGTGAGCGTCCTTGAGCCTATTTTGGCGAGGATGATACTAAGACCAATGAGGCCGATGAGAGCAAGTCGACATCTTTGAGTTGTCGAAGCGGAGATGATAATACGGCTTTGATTTTGAGAGCGGGGATGTTGATGCCGAGGAGGGTTTGGCGGGAGTGGAGACAACTCGGGCAGACTCAATCAAATTCGAGACGATTGGCGTGATGGAAAGGTCTTTGCGAGTCCGCTCCACCGAGGAAGAGGACAAAGAGGGCCTCTAGATCCTGAGATGGATAGTGTTGATTTTTGTATTTTTACTTAGTTTCTTTTGGTTTATAGTGTTAGCACATTGTACAGCCTCAGACAAGTTTTACTTCTTTAAAAACTTGTATTGTACTTTTGTAAAACTACCAAGATCGGAATGAAAACTAACTTTAATTTGAGAAAGTGTTGTACTTTGCATTATGAGCACCGCATCGCATGAAAATGAGATTGATTTCGACTTTGAAAATCAAAAATTTATATTGTCACAATAGTCTGAATCAGGTAACGAACCGATCAACAACTGAAATAATCAAAGTAATACAGCTCGATACTCAAAATAACGACAATTCAATAAACAAAACAATTTGATAAACAAACAACTCAAACGCAACTCAATGAACTTACTAAAGTTAAAAGGACTCAAAACAAGACCTTAACACACACAAATAATAGAATAAAACTCCTGCATCCAACTGATTATTCATAAAAGAGGACAAGAGGCCCAAGAGGAAGGCTGCCGGCCATGAAGGGTGGCCTGCCAACCATCTATTCCTCGTGCCGGCCATAAATAAACCTCTACTGGCCATCAATAGGCCTATGCCGGCCATCAATGAGCCTTGCCGGCCATCAATGTGCAGAACCTCCAAAACCTTGACACCTAGCCTCCACTCACTGCCGTATCTTCTACAAAAGCTCTAGCTTCGTGATTTCTTCATTTCAGCTGCTGTTTTGCCACAAATGAAGCCATTTTTCATTGAAAAACCCTCCAATTGGATTGTAACTTTAGACGGCTCGGAAGAGCTGAATTTTTGGGGTTTCAGCATAAATGCACTATTCCCGTTGAGTCGTTCTCGACTTTGTTTTCCGTTCCTTCATGTCGTAGCTAGATGTTGGAACCCGGTTACTCACGTTTTTAGCTTTGGGGGACAAGAGCTATGCTGACAATTGAAAAATTTTAAGAGATAATGGACTTCCGACGCGATAAGGAAATCTTGCCTCAGCCCCGTTTTGCTCACATCCAAGCTTTGGGAATGATGTGTGAGCTCACTTTACACGATGCCCAATCCTTGGTTCACAATGGGGAGTTGGATATCTCCAGTTTGATTCATCGGTTTTCTGACGCTAGTGACTGAGGCAATCTTCTTTGGCGACCTTTGTTTGTGCATGTTAGCACATTTCCTTCTTGCCCCTAGTTTCGGCAGGTCTAGCATTCGACTCATCGAAGTGGCCCAAGGTTTGAAAGAGGGCAAGAGCTGCATGGGCTTGGTACTAGCCAAGACTTTCATGGGCTTAGAAGCCTTTCATCGGCGAGAGACAACCAAGTTTGTAGGAAGTCCACTACTTCTTCAGGTAATGTTTCCCACCCTTTCTAATATGTGTTTCTCACATTACTCGACATTCATGCTCTGTTTTTTATCTCAAAGCCCTTTTCTCACTTTTTCTCTCAACATGCACCTCTTTATTCTTTAATCTCTCCTCTTTCAACCCTCCCCAGGTATGGCTCATGGACAGGTTGAAGGTAGTGGATTCTTGCTCTGCATATTCCGCACGAGGATATTTCTTTTGCCAACAGCTAGTTGACTTCCTGAACGAAGGGTGGTGGTGCCATTGGATGTGCAACAGGTCTGCTGCTGACATTGTTTGGCATCTCCTTTGGTTTGATCTGCCCAAGATGCGCTATAGCATGGCTCAGCAACTTGACATTCAACTGATTGGCTTGATACACTATGCATTCTACTTTCCATTCCAGTTCAAACGCTAGTTCAGACACGACCAAACTTGCCCAGAAGAGGGGGTAGAGTACCTGCTTTCATACCCAATTTGAGGTTCACAATTAGCTCGATACGTGTAGACACCCCATTTTAGATTGTCCTCAAGACCTGGACGTCACCGCCTGAACACTCGAGGATTATCCATGTTCGTGTTCGTTTGGAGTTCCCGGAGTTCTTGGCTACGCGCCTTGCCTCAAGATCTCCGAACTCAACCGTTTTGTGTCTTGTTTTGCACCAAACACTTGTGCTTTGCCTCGGAGGGGCAGAGAATGCCTTGTGAGGCATCCCCACACACCACCGGCAGTGGCTAGAGGCCACCGGCTGGTTGGTGTTGCCATCGGCACTCTTTTGTGCTGGTCGGCAGTCAATTTTGTCAAAATGACAATTTTGCCCTGCCGACTACTGTTCAGTTGCTTTATGAGATATTTTAAGGCAGCTGTCTTGCATTAGTTTCCCCTCCATACACGTGTATGGAGGGATGAGCCTTTGGTTTGCTTAGCTTGTAAGCTTTGTTGCCTACAAGAGAGGGATCTCTTCTCTTGGCTCAAGGGTTAGAAAAATTAGACATTTTTTTAGGGAGAAAAGACAGAGAAGAAGCCCTGGTTTTAGGGTTTGAATTCTATATCTATTCTATCTCTCTTTTGCTCTTGTTTGTACACTAGGTGTTTGTGTCTCACTATTGCACATCAACACCTAGTGTTTCACCTTTCCTTGGCTACTGAGGTTCCAAGAGGTTGTTTTTAGAGTTTTTGGCTGGATTAGAGCTTAAGGAAGCAACAACATCATCTTTGGTGAAGAAGGTCAACAAGGGTGAGAAACTTGCTTTATTTCCCCCATTCTTGCACTCCATTTTTACCTATCTTTGAACTATTTTTGTGCTTGGTGTTTAATACAAAAAAGTTCTATTTTTTAGTCCTCTTTATTGTTGGTCAAGAGTGTTTTGTGCTTTGGGGAGGTTTGACCACCCTTAGGCCTTGAAAAGGCCTCATTTTGTGCTATTTTGTGAGAGCTCCGGGATTTTGGTGTTGGGGTCTCCTCACCACTAAAATCTTGAGGGATTTCAGTGGTGAAGATGATGCCTTGAAGTCCCAAGAAGGAGAGGGTCACCCCTTCTCCTTGTTGTCCTTGAAAAGGACCTATTTTGCCTCTTGAGGGAGCCTCATGTTTGGTTGTTTGTTGGTTATGCCATGGCTGTATTTTGTGTTCATATTGCCATATTATAACTTTGTATCATGTTGGTTTTGGTCCCTTATGCATGCTTAGCATAGTTGCCATGTAATGCCTTGTGTTGCCTTAACGTGCCTTAGGTCGTTAGCCCTACTTTGAGCATGCTTTAGGCTTAGGTCCATGAAGATTTTGTGCCTATCTTGACATGTTTTAGCTCGATGGCGCCGGCAAACCGATCCCGCACCGTCGCTGGCAGAGGAGCCCACGGCTGCCCGGTGATCTGAAATTGAAATACAGTTTGTTACCTACTAGTATTGCAAATATACAGTGGAAAAGTGAAGCTTAAATGAACTGCAAGTAAAACATACCTCGGCAAGAGTGATGGTGTCGAAGTAGCGACGGAAGAAACTGAAAGTCTCCCGTGGCCTCCGGGCGCACCTCCCGTCAAAGCGGCGTGAGAAGGGGACGACCGGAGGATGTCTGCATCGTGCGAGGCGAGCCTAGGAAAGTAGGCGTAAACCCACAACTGCAAGGTGAATACGGAATGTTCATCGAGAAAAAGCGTAATCTGAGAATAAGCGAAATGAGCTGTGTGTTGTGCGATGTATTGAGCGAGTGTACAAGTGTGGCGGTATGCGGTCGATTAAAAGCGAGTATGTGTGTGCCGTATGTACAATATCTGATCCGTGTGAAGCAGACTACGATTGTAATGCGGTACGTGAAAATGTAAAGTAGAAATGTAAAGCGGAAAAATGTACCTCCCAAGCATGCAATAGCCCCGAAACAGCTGTCATTGCCAGGTGAGCTCATATAGCCGTAGAGGGTGGCGAGCCGCACCACCCAATCAGCATAAGATGTCCGGACATCCACCGGTCTGTTGAGAAAGCGAGAGAACCTTGTGTTCACCCGATCGGCGAAGAGAGTCGTCCCGAACAAAAACATCAGAAAGCCGTGTGCATACCTCTCCACGGCCTCCTAAGTCATCGGAGCTGCGTCCAAAGAAATTTGCACCGGGCGCACCTCGAACCAGAGTAGCGGGCCGAAACACGGACGCTAAGAAGAGGCGAAGCGCCAAGTAAGTAGACCTGAGCTGCGGTCCACTCATCCATATCGATGTCGAAGGGGATCGGATCACCCCCTACCCCAATGCCAGTGAGCACCGAGAAATCGTAAGGGGTCATCGTCATGTCCTCGGTCGCGGATAGGTGGAATGAATCGGTGGTGTCCCACCACCTCTCTGCCAGGGCAGCTAGGAGAGGCCTGCAAGCAGTAAATTGGGTCAGACCCCTGCAAAAGGAACCAAAGCCCACCGCGTCCACGATGCGTCGAACCGCCTCGGGAAGCTCCAAATACCAATCTCGAGCCACGACGTTCCCATACCCGCGGATGGTATGGGAATCTCTCTATTTTCAAACAAATAACAGCAAAGCAATATGAAATGCACAATTTTGAAAAAACCGTGGTTCAGTGGAAATGTGGCATGCGTGCAAGTTTTTCAGATTCAAACAGATACCGAATGCCGGTGTGCTTACAGTGAACTACAACATTTGATGCGTCAGTGTGTTTGAGTGGTTCAGTGCAAATGTGGCATGCGTGCAAGTTTTTCAGATTCAAACAAATACCGAATGCCGGTGTGCTTACAGTGAACTACAACATTTGACGCGTCAGTGTGTTTGAGTGGTTCAGTGCAAATGTGGCATGCATGCAAGTTTTTTAGATTCAAACAGATATCGGGTGCCGGTGTGCTTACAGTGAACTACAACGTGTAATGTGTCAACGTGTTTGAGTGGTTCAGTACGAACGTGGCATGCGTGCATATCTTCAGATTCAAACAGTTATCGGGTGTTGGTGAGTTTGCAGTGAAATGCGGTATGCACCGTGTGTTTGCGTGATTGAGACTAGTGCAGTGTGTGTGCATGTGTCCGTCTTAAACAGATATCAATTATGAGCATGATTGCAATCTACTACAGTGAACAGTGTATCAGAATCAAGCAGTTAAAGAACGAAAGCAATTTTGTGATTAACGGTTCTACATTGCGAGAAAGTAAAAGCGAAGAGTGTTACCTCGAGCGCCCGAAGGATAGGTGAGAGCTCGGCTCCGTAGGAGGCTCACGGGTCGGCAGCTTGATCAAAAGTCTGCGAAAATGGCGAGTCCATCCGGGGTAGCACATGAATCGTGGGCGGTATGTCACGGTCGAAGGGCCTTCGCTCAGCGGGAAGCTTCGACCGGGATCCATCTCATGATCCGGGGGAGTCCCGGCGTGTGGAATGTCGTCGGCCATGACAATGGTGGTGAGAAAATGGCCGGAAAAGCCGGAATGCGAAAAGTCAACCCAAAAAGTCAACCCGGCGGTAGAAAAGGGCGGAAAGGTCGGAAGATGGAAAGGCCGCGAAATGAAGAGAAAATTGAGGAACAAGTCGAAAAAGTGGAAATAGCAAAGGATGCTCGAAAGCGAATTTCAATCGGTGGAAAACGTCAAAGCGAAGAAAATTGCGTCAGATTTACTTAAAGCGAGCTTGAAACTCGAATAAAACAAGGAAATGAGGAGAGAAAAAGCTCTAGAGAGAGTGAGGGATAGTTTTCGGCGGTGGAGAAGTAAAGAAATAGGGTTAGAAACCTTATTTTTAAAAGACCCGTGGTGAAATGGCAGAACTGCCCCCGATCAAGCATTTTTGGCCGGTCGGCACAATATTGTGCCGGTGGAGTTATTTTGCAGCCGGTGGCTAGCTGGTGGCCACCTAGTCCAGCCGGTGATGTTCCCACAGCCTTGTTTAGGCCATGTGAGCAGTTTTGGGTCTTCATAGCTCAAGAAAGTGCAAGAAAGTGCATCCTCGATGCTCAACAGGCCTCCGTTTTGACCTCGGACCATGTTTTCTGTGCGTGGCACTTAGATTCAAGCAAAGATTGTATTCTTTTGTATCCTTTTTGTCTTTTACAAGATTCAGAAGTTGCCCCGTGTGCGTTGCACGCATCCATCACATTATGCACGTCGTCGCATCGCTGCGTATTATTGGCGTCCTTGCGACTTGCCTTTGTTTTGCATTTTAAATGTGGCATCGTGTCACACTTACATTGTTTTGCATCGCCTTTGAGGCACGCGTACCTCATTGCACTCCATTTTCCATCTTTTGAGACACGCACGTCTCATTTGCCCCATTTGCATCCGCATGCATCTCTCATTTGCATTGGCATGCGCGTCCTATGTGCGTTGCCTTTTGCCTCCCCCCCTCTCGCATGTACTACGCTGAGAGGCTTCTTTTTGCTTTTTCTCTTTCCTCTCTCGCGTGTACTACGCTGAGAGGCTTTTTCTCTTTCCTCTCGCGTGTACTACTGTTGAGGCTTTTTCCTCTCTCGCGTGTACTATTTGAGAGGCTTTATCTTCCTCTCGCGTGTACTACACCGAGAGTTTTCCTTTTGCTTTGCTTTTTCCTCTCCTGCGTGTGGTACGCAGAGAGATGTTGTGTTTGAGACTCCGAGTGTTCTCGGTAGTCGCTTTTTGCCTTCTCCGTGTAGGCGCCGTGAGAATTGCTTAATTCGCTTAATCCTTGCTGCATGAGATGTAGTTTGGTTCGAGTTTACTCGCTTGCATCGCTTTCACTTAAAGTGTTGTGTAATTGTTGCCCCCGCGGGTCTGGTGGGACCTTAAACGCGCGCGGGTCTGGCGAGACCTTAAACGCGCGCGGGTCTGGCGAGACCTTAAACACGCACGGTTGAGGAGACCTTAAATCCTCGGAAGGTGCAAGACCTTCGTTGCTTCGGCACACTCAATTCATGCATTGTCGTGCATTCGTAAGGCCGTGCGTTGGCGCGCATTTCAAACATCATGCATCATGCGCATTTCAAAGACAAAAAAGGACATGCATTGTCATGCATACATTTTGCACCACGGTCTAGGAGACCTTAAATCCTCTGACCGACTTTCGGTGGTCTGGTAAAGCCACCTGCCTGTTTTTGTGGTGAGTTCCTAGAAGACCAACTGGGACGGTGAGAACTAGAGTTTGAACGGCTTATGTCTAGAACACAAAGGTTCGGGATTTCCGAGACTAAAGTCTGGTTTAAATACCCAGGGGGTGTACCATCGGCTTGAAATCTGTATGGAAGCCCCATAGGTTGAGGCGGCGTGTCTACGCCTCAGTCCTGGATACTGAACCAACCTAGTGTATCGCCCTGTTGGTAAGATAGGGAAAGCTGCAATCATAGTCGTTGCATCATTGTAAATATTGCATATGTCATGCATTTCAAAAATTCACAACCAAAAAAAAAAAAAAAAAAAAACTATGCATTTGTCATGCATTTCATTGTAATATAGAGCATATGTCATGCATCTTTTGTAAATATCCATTCCATTGCATATATTGCATTTTAGTTGTATGCATCCTTTGCATCATCTTCCATCTATGGCTTGCACCTTTCCTTGTTGAGCTTGGTCTGGTATGTGTCCTTACTTTTCACGTTGAAGCACAGTTTTGCATGTGCACGCGCCTATTCCTTGATGAACTTGGTTTGAGGGTGGCGGCACCTTTTCTGTGTTAGACATGGCTTGTATGTGTGCATGCCTTTCCTAAGCGAGATACGGTTTGGCCCGCACGCCATATCCATAATCGCATATTACATTGTAGTGTAAGTTTTGCATCGGCATTAGGATCATTGTTCTTTCCTCGTGGTCGTCACCCCACTTCGTCAATCCACCCAATACTTGTCCTTGTGTCGTCTACATCACTCATAGTTCAGACATCGTTCTATGGTAGACGGACTTGTTACGTCCATCAACCTATTTGACATTTGTGTGGTTTCGAACCGCTCATGATTGAATCATGATTCAATTGCTTTGCATTTAGTTTTCATAGTTTCAATTGCATTGCACATCATTTGCATTGTTTACACTTAGTTTTGTATATATTGCATATCATCTTGCATTCATTTCGCATTGTCATGCATATGGCTAACAATATTGTACCTGTTAAGTTTGCTTTATTTGCCGGCACGATATTGTATGTACGGCTCATTTGAGGTCGGTGCAACCGGACGAGCCGCACAGGTATTGTATCCTCCGAGTGAGACGTATTGAGAATTGCATAATTCTCTTACATCCTTCTGCATTATAGTGTAGTTTGGTGCTTGCTAGCTTATAAGCGTGCATCGTGCTTCATTCTGACTTTCTTTGCATGATCATAAGTTATGCTCGGCCTTTTGCATCGTCGATTGCATCTTGCCCCGCCTACTGGTGCATACCTTATCTGCGGCTTGTATGCACGTGCTTGAACTTCTGTTGGTTTGATTCCTAAAAGGATCGTGGGCGGCTTGAGTCCAACCATTTGCGCTTTGTATGTTTGTCCAAGTCTTGACCTTGTCAAAAATGGGTCGTCTCGGGCTTTGACATTCACTCCGTCATTGTTATGACTTTCGGAGTTACGTCAAGAGGGCAATCTGAGACACCCCATTTTTGACCGTCCTCAAGACTGGGCGTCACCGCCTGAACACTCGGTGATTATCCATGTTCGTGTTCGTTTGGAGTTCCCGGAGTTCTCGGCTACGCGCCTTGCCTCAGGATCTCTGAACTCAACCGTTTTGTGTCTGGTTTTGCACCAATCACTTGTGCTTTGCCTTGGAGGGGCAGGGAATGCCTTGTGAGGCATCCCCACACACCACCGGCAGTGGCTAGAGGCCACCGGCTGGTTGGTGTTGCCATCGGCACTATATTGTGCCGGTCGGCAGTCAATTTTGTCAAAATGACAATTTTGCCCTGCCGACTACTGTTCAGTTGCTTTATGAGATATTTTAAGGCAGCTGTCTTGCATTAGTTTCCCCTCCATATACGTGTATGGAGGGATGAGCCTTTGGTTTGCTTAGCTTGTAAGCTTTGTTGCCTACAAGAGAGGGATCTCTTCTCTTGGCTCAGGGGTTAGAAAAATTAGACATTTTTTTAGGGAGAAAAAAGGAGAAGAAAAGCCCTGGTTTTAGGGTTTGAATTCTATATCTATTCTATCTCTCTTTTGCTCTTGTTTGTACACTAGGTGTTTGTGTCTCACTATTGCACATCAACACCTAGCGTTTCACCTTCTCTTGGCTACTGAGGTTCCAAGAGGTTGTTTTTAGAGTTTTTGGCTGGATTAGAGCTTAAGGAAGCAACAACATCATCTTTGGTGAAGAAAGTCAACAAGGGTGAGAAACTTGCTTTATTTCCCCCATTCTTGCACTCCATTTTTACCTATCTTTGAACTGTTTTTGTGCTTGGTGTTTAATACAAAAAAGTTCTATTTTTTTGTCCTCTTTATTGTTTGTTAAGAGTGTTTTGTGCTTTGGGGAGGTTTGACCACCCTTAGGCCTTGAAAAGGCCTCATTTTATGCTATTTTGTTGTTGGGGTCTCTTCGCCACTAAAATCTTGAGGGATTTCAGTGGTGAAGATGATGCCTTGAAGTCTCAAGAAGGAGAGGGTCACCACATCTCCTTGTTGTCCTTGAAAAGGACCTATTTTGCCTCTTGAGGGAGCCTCATGTTTGGTTGTTTGTTGGTTATGCCATGTCTGTATTTTCTGTTCATATTGCCATATTATAACTTTGTATCATGTTGGTTTTGGTCCCTTATGCATGCTTAGCATAGTTGCCATGTAATGCCTTGTATTGCCTTAACGTGCCTTAGGTCGTTAGCCCTAATTTGAGCATGCTTTAGGCTTAGGTCCATGAAGATTTTGTGCCTATCTTGACATGTTTTAGCTCTGTCCATAGTCATTTGGGTCGATCTTGGCATACTCAATATTGCCCTTTGCATTGTAACTTGCATGCTTCAAGTAGGTGCATGTGTAGTATGCATTGCCTTCATCATTTCAATGGTTTGGAACCATTTAGCATGCAATTTCTGTCCCTTTGGCATGCCCATATGTTTGCCTTGCATGCCTCTTTGTTGCTTTGAAAGCATGTATTGTATGCCCTTTGCTTTGGCCAATATGCATGCCTTTAAATTTGAGTCACTTAGATGCCATCTATGTGGTCTTTTGGACTTAGTTTTATGTGTTAAAACTCTGTTTTTGGTCGCCTAATGCATGCCATGAATGGTTGTGTTAAGTGTAGTCCATTACCTCTTTGGTGAACCTTGAACGCGTGGGACATTGTAGCATGATTAGTTTGCTTTGTTGCTTGTTTTAGCACCATGTTTTGCATGATTTTTAGAGCTTAGGATGCATGTTAAGTGTCCATGATATCCCCTTTCAAGTGTGCTTGAGGGTTGCTTATTTTGCGCATAAGTGTTAAGTCTTAACATATGCATGTGTGTTTGTGTGATGGCTTTCATTTTTGGGCATTATAGCTCTTGATTTTAGGCTCATTTGGAGTTGCCTAGGTCATGTTTAAGACCATCATTTGCTAGTTTGCAAGCTACCCTCATGTTTGCTTGTATGCTTTTGCATAAGAACATTGCATTGCTCATATTGCATGATAGCTAACATGACTAGGTTGCATTGCATCAACATGCATTCCTTGTCCCTTGATTTGGTGATAGGGATTGGGATTTTGGTTTGTTTGGTTTGCATGCATTTGAAATAGAAGTTGCATATTTGACTCTTTGGCCATCATGCATGGAAATCTTGCGATTGGTGGCAGAGAATCGATGCATATCCTCATTTGAGTCACAAACATGATAAGGAATGTGTTTGGTGCACACATTGTTGGAATTACATTGCCATGCAAGTTTTTGCCCTCTCTTCTTTGTGAGTTCTGAGTTCTGAATTTAGTCTTTGGCCGGCGATTTAGTGCCGGCCGCGATCAGCGATGGCTGGATATATTTTGTGCCGATGGCTATATCCTAGTGCCGGTGGTCATTTCCTCCAGGTGGGATTCTCCAAGAGCGAGAGGCATCCTTGAGACTTTGGCGATTTCGGAGGAACAAAGGAAAAGCAGGCGGCTAGGCATGGCGATTGCAATTGGCGGAATCCGAGTGTGCATGTGTTGGGCCCTCGCCCCGAGGCGGTTTACTGTTTTTCTTAGATTAATTATTTTGTTAATTTAATTAATTTGTAATATTTAATTGGCTTGCGTAGTTAATTATTTGTATTATTCTTTTGGTCCCTCCGAGCGAGGTCAAATCTGTAATAAGTGTTCGTGAGTGTGTGTATGTCTTCCAACCCCATTTCTTTCTTCCCTTTTATTTACCTACTTATGATGGTAGATTAGGGCATATTTAAAATTAGCATACCTTATGCTATGCATGCGTGTATCTATGCATTTGTTGACATGCACCGGGCTCGGTACATCATACAAACTGCATTGTATTTCCAATTCCAAATTGAATACGTGCATCGAATAAAGTGCATTTTACATGCCATCTTTAGGGTTAGCCGAGCCTACTCTAAATTGCACCCTTGCCTGTGTTGCATTGCCATTTAACATGACCTAGGGACATGCATGTCTGCTAACTAGTTTCTTGTTTTGGCACGGAGTACGATGTAAGTATTTTACGCTTTAGCATACCACATGCGTGTGAATGTTGCCATGACAGTATGCTTACTATGAGGCTAAATGCTTATATGAGATAAACTGTTTGAATGCCTGTGGGTGGAGGTTGGATTGCTTGAGTTGGAAAAACTCGTTGAAATCCGTATTTTAGCCTACTCGCGAGTAGCAATTTCAAAACTATTTTCAAAACAAACGGATATGCAATGTTTATTTCCAAATTAGGCAATCTAGTCTATACTTGTTTGTTGTGCGCATAACATAGTAATTCTAGGCTAATAATTGGAACAAGAGCATGTAATGTTTTCAAAATTGGATATCACGGTTAGTAGAGGCCGGTCTTCGGACCGGGCGAAAGGGGGTGCTCATAGCTGACCTTCCCGATCGTACCCAAGCTCCTGAGCCAAGACAACTTTGGTGAAGACGGACACGTGGCCTTCGGCACCAAGTCAAGGTTTCCTAAATTTCCCATTTTAAAATATTTAGGTGGCGACTCTGTAATCTGGCAAAGCAGTCCATGTTTGGCACTACTTTTTCAAAATTTGTTTTTCTTCAAAACGATTTGCTAGAGTTGGACTCTTTGGTTCAAGATTTAGAACCGTAACACAACTGATCTTTCAGGGTAAGGATCACAACTGATCTTTCAAATAATGAACAGACAAGGATGCCCTGATCCAACATATGGACACAGTTGATTTGGAGGTGTTTACGGCCGGACTTCAGAGTGAAGCTGCCTACGTATCCTGAAGATGGAAATCAGGCCTTACATAGTTCGGTTTCGGTTCACTCAGGTATTAACGCTCTCCTTTTGCGCTCTAACTTTTGCCAAGGCCGCCCTTTAGGGTTTTCAACCCTGCGAGCTCTAACTTTTGTCCCAAATTATTCCAAACTCAACACCAACATAAGAAATTCAAACATTCAAGGCTCACACCTCCATGATTTGCACTTGTATGTGGGATATACTCATTATCCTCAACTTAATTGGTGAACAGATGATCAAATACATGGACTTCAATCAAAATTCAACATGGATTACATACTTTATGCTCAAACATGGAAATTCATAGTAATTCTTACATGCATGCACCTATTGACATCAAAATTCATCAAATAAAACACAATTCTTGTTCTTGATCACCATTCAACTTTGAATTCACAAAATTACTATATTAGACTCATGAATTCATAACCAATTACTCGCCTAGAAGCTCAATCTTCCCAATTTATGGTCAAACCTTGAGTTGGTCTTCAAATTATTTAAGCTTCAAGATCAAAACCTCAATTTGAGCTCTCTCTCTCTCCCTCTCTCCCTCTCTCTCTCTCTAAGTCGGCCTTACTCTCTCCCTAAGATATAAAATCTGATTTGAGACTCCAAACAAGAAAATGAGAGTGTAGTAGGCCCTTTATAAGCTCCTTTTCAAACATATTTCTTTAATATTAAATAATTGAGTACCATTTCATTAATTTAATCTATTTAATTTGATCTGAATCAATTTTCAATTAAATTTCACCGTAGGCTCTAAAAATTACGCTAATCACAATGGCGTAATCAATTTCGGGTTTTGTGGCTGATAAGGCCTTCAATTTTCAGTTTATAACAGTAAGTTGAATAGATATTCCTACGGTGAATAGATAGAAATTCAAAACCACATATTTTCGCATAAATGGCACACAAAATCATATCAAACACATAATCACATTCATAATAAGGACCAATTAGCACAATAAGGGACAGGGTTATCACATTATGCATCCTAAGATGACCCCGTTCGTACAGTTTACCCTCGCAGACGATGAACTGGGCAGCCATTCTTCAAATCGTCCTCATATCTTTGGCATTTGCCCCTGGTGGATATGCTTCCTTTTCCAAGAAGTTCCAGATGTCATGATACCAGGAGTTTTGATCTAGTACTTAATCTATGGCAACAATCAGCTCGTAGGCCAGCACATACCTCTATTCAATGATGATTGGACGCATCCAGACTCCCAAAGGGATGTCTATTATAGAAGATAGAGTTGATAAAGCATCTGCGAACCTGTTGCTCTCTCTTAACAGGTGGGTGAAGGTCAGCTTTTCAAACCTAGGAATTAGAACGTCTAGGCTTTGGTGATAGACTTTCATCCTTTCTTCCTTTACCTTCCAGTCTCCTTTCGCTTGAGATACAACCAGGTTCAAGTCCCCACTGACGTCCAACCTTTTTGCCCCTAGTTCCAGGGTGGCTTCTAAGCTAGTAATACATGCCTCATACTCTGTTTCATTATTTGATACCTTGAACCGGAGTTTGAAAGCTAAGGATATATGGGAATTTTCGGGTGCTATCAGCAACACCCCTATCCCATACCCGTACTGATTAGACGCTCCATCAAAGTACATAGTCCAAACCTCTTCTTCAAGCTGCAAAATGGCCTCATCCAGGAACAGATACTCTACTACTTCATCTCCCTCCACGGGGTGATCGGCTAGGAAATCCGCTACCACTCTTCCCTTTACAGACTTGCGCATCATATATGTATTTCAAATCAAATTCTGAGGGAAGAAGCAACCAACAAGCTAGCCTACCCGTAAGCGCTGGTTTCTCGAAGAGATATTTGATGGGATCTAATCTCGAAACTAGAATTATAGACTGAGCTAACAGGTAGTGTCTCAACTTCCTGGTAGTCCATACCAAGGCCAAACAAGCCTTCTCTAGCGGAGTGTAGCGGGTCTCGCATTCCAGCATCTTCTTCCTTAGGTGGTAGATAGCCTTCTCCACTTTATCCTCAGATTCCTGTGCAAGCATGCAGCCCATTGTCGTGTCGGTTACTATGAATCTGAGAATCAGCGGTTTCCGACTCTGGTAACAACATAGGTGGGTTCTATAGATATTGCTTGACCTGTTCGAAAGCAATTTGGTATTGGTCATCCCATTGGAATTTCTTTCCTTTCTTCAGGAGACCAAATATTAGTTCACAACCCAAGGTTAATTTTGCAATAAACCGTCTTATGAATTGCACTTTACCCAGAAAGCCTCGCATCTCCTTTTCGGTCCTTCGAGGTGGCATGTCTAAGATGGCCTTGATTTTGGAAGGATCAACTTCGATGCCCATTTGTGTAATCAAGAACCCTAGCATTTTCCCTATTGTAACACCAAAAGTACATTTCTGAGGATTCAGTCGCAACCGATACTCTCTGATCCGTTGGAAAAATTTCTTCAAGGTGGTGTAGTGGCCCTCTCTTTCCTTGGACTTGACAATCATGTCATCCACGTACACCTCAACCTCTTTGTGGATCATATCGTGCAAGATCGTGGTTGTAGCCCATTGATAAGTAGCCCCGGCATTCTTCAAACCGAATGGCATCACCCTATAGCAGTAGGTTCCCCACGGGGTAATGAAAATAGTTTTCTCCCTATCCTCATGTGCCATCAAAATCTGCTTGTAGCTCGAAAACCCATCCATAAATGAGAGCAGCACATGCCCCGTAGTGAAGTCCACCAATTTGTCGATATGCGGCAGAGGAAAGTCATCCTTTGGACTGGCTTTGTTTAGATCTATGAAGTTCACACAGACCCGAATTCTGCCATCTTTCTTCGGCATCGAAACTATGTTGGCCAACCAAGTAGGATACTCGGATAGTAACAGGAACCTGCCTCAATCTGCTTGGTGACCTCTTCATTGATTTTCAGAGCCCAATCCGGGCAGATTCTTCGAAGCTCCTGCTTAACAGGTCGGGCCTTAGTGTCAAGAGGGATCCGGTGCTGTACAATCTCAGGATCGATTCTAGCCATGTCTTCGTAGGACCATGCGAAAACATCTTTGAAATCTTATAATAAAGCGACTCAGCACTCGCGTTCCTCAGAAGACAACATGGACCCGATCTGGACCAGACACGGATCCTTCTCAATACCAACGTTAATTGAAGTGATTTCATCAACCAAAGGTTTTACAAACCTCTCCTGCTCGTGATTAATCAAATATTTCAAAATCGGAGGAATTTCGTCCTCGTTGTTTTTATCAAAGTTTTGAAAGTCTTGATTAATGCAATAAACTAAAGGCACATAAAAGTACTCAGAAGCCACAGCTTTACCATTCTCATTCATAACCTCCAATTTGTCTGATTCTTCGGTTACAACCGACTCAAAAGAAAATGAAAAAGACGACCTGGGCAAGACAACGACATCTGGGTTATCAACCCTAGGAATACCGGACTTTGACTCAGATGAACTAGAATCTGATTCCGACTCCACAAACTCTGTGGAATTAGATTACGCTCACTACGACCCGGAAGCGCTTTCGATAAAAGCCCTCCTCGTACTGCCAGATGAGGGAGGGTGCGATGGACGCATCCAGAATGCCAGAAGAAGGGCCCGCAATGCTCGATCCCCAATCCTGAACCGAAGTCACCCCCAGCACTCGGCCCGATCTAAGGATCTAAAGGAGACAAGCGGTGTTGCTCTATTTCAAGTTCTGCCGTTAGACTCATCCTCCTTGCCTTTGCTTTCGGCCTCGGTGGTGGGGCAATCTACTCTTTCGCAACTTCATCCCCTGACAACTGAAGATCAAAAAAGATCTCAAAGCCAGGAAAACACCACTTCTTTGAATTCAGCCATGGCTCCGAAAAGCCGCAAAACGGGAAATCTTCCCCCTCCCGGACAAAGCATCCATTCAGGGTTCCTTGGATAGGTCTGTGCACCAGCTCGTAGTGCTTCCTAGCTTGCTCAGCCTTGGCTCTTCTGGCCATTTCCCTTCCTTTCCTTGCCCAATCCTCTCTGGCAGGCGTGTAACCTAAACCAAAGGTATAAGGGTTATGCGACATTTCAGCCAATGCAGTGATGCCCTTCTGGCCACTCGGTCCTAATCTCATTTCGGGCATGTGTTGAAGCTTGTTTATGAGGTAGGCAGCAATTGACCGACATCTGACCCCTCATCAACAACCGACATATCTGTACTACCCGAGCCTCAGCCAAGGTAAATCCTGACAAAAATACATCCTCCATGCTGTGCTCAATCTCCAAGACCGGTGTAGAAACCTCTGGCGACAGATGTATTGAGGAGTTCCCAAAAACAATTGCTACCCTCTTCTCATAGGGGTATTTCAGCATCTGATGTAAGGTGGAAGAGACAGCTCTCACCTAGTGTAGCCACGGCCGCCCCAGGAGTAGATTAAAGGCAGCTGGAACATCCAAGACATGGAACTCAATGTCCTGCTACCCCGGGCCAACCTGAGTTTTGATCCGTACCGTCCCCATCACCTCCCGACTGGTGTTATCATGAGCGTAGATGACCTAGGTTGTTGGTGTGAAATTTGTGGGCTTCAACTAGATAGCATGTGCTGTTCGTAACGAACATACATTGTTCGTGGCGAACATACATTGATTGCAGATCCCATATCAATCAGGACCACTGGTATCCATTTCTCTCTACACTCCAGAGAGATATACAACAGCTTGTTGTGTTTAGAGTCCTCAGGTGGTAGTTCTTTGTCTGTGAAGGTTAAAGTCGGTGAAGCTCCACCCAGGAACACCATTCCCACCAACTGCTTAGGCGTTGTATCAATTGAAAGCTTAGCTTTGTCCATTGCAGAAAGGACGGCTTGTCTATGAACCCTCGAGGCCATAAGTAGTCCCCAGATGGAGATGTCTGCTTGAATTTTCTTTAGCTGCTTGATCTGACTTCCTCCTCTAGCGATTTGTCTTTACCTTTCGCTTCCTTGTCTTTCCTGGATACCTCTGGCTGGTCCAAATGTGGGGGCTTGAAGTACCGCCCACTCCGGGTCATATGGTCGACCTCCTTAGTATACCAAGTATCGTCTGGTTGATTCTGACCCCAGTCTTCATTAGTATGGGCAAGACGCAAATCATCATCTTCCCACCACATCCCCTCGGCAACCGACAGATAACTATCCAGTTCCGCTACAACTGTTCCTGTGTCCACAACACATTCTGTCCCCGCAGGACCCTAGGCTTTTCTAGCCCTCTCGTCATTCTCAATTCTCTCTTGCTCAAACCGCCTCAGTGTGGATTCCTGGTCCGGGTCAGCTGTACACACACTACTCGATTCTCGAGCAAAATTCTTCGTATCGGTGCTCTCCGGCGGCTCCTCTTTATTCTCAACCATTCCGCCCATTGTAGATGTCCCTGTTTTTAACTGTCCCTGTCTTGGCTGAGTTCCTTCATTAATATCCGGCTCATCACTAAGCCACCCTATATTATTTGTTGCTCTGTTCGTATCAAACCAACCGATATGCACATCCCCCATGTCCTGTTCATCGAAGAACTGTAGATTGCTAATATCCTCCTCCAGCTCAGCTAGATCATCCAGCCCTTGACTCGGCCCGTCCTCCCAACAACATGTACCTCGATCCCCACTGAAAATTCCACCATCGGCTTAGCCTGATCTATTGACACAATATAATTGCATGGGTTGTATGCTTCCTCAGTAAAGCTCCAAGATCCCTCAGGTTCTAAACCAACATTCCCATTCTCCTCCAAGGTCACCACTGCTCTATCTTCGACAGTCACCACCACTGGCTTGGATTGGGTAAATGACGTGCTCATCATGCACAAGTATGTTCTTTTAGGGATGAACAACGCCGGCCCGGGTAAGTGGAAGGGAGTGATGTATATGCTAGGGTCGTACGGGACGGCCGTGGTTTGGATCAGGTTTATCTGCCTGGGTGGAGGAGGGGGGTTATTATGTGATGGGAGAGGGTTTGTGGTGACATTTTGCTTCTCGGGAGGCGTAATCACCTTCTTGTCAATGAGATCTTGGATCTCATGACGTAGTCTGAAGCAGAGGTCGGTGTCATGACCGTGCTACTGGTGAAAGGTGCAATATTTGGCTAGGTTATGTGTGCGAGGGAGGTTATTTGGTAATGGCCGTGGCTCTAGGGGCTTTAGATGCCCCTTTCTGATTAGAATCCCTATGGCCTTAGATAGAGGCATGTAAAGCGGGGTGAAAGTCCTATAGACCCTAGGTGGGTATTTTGCTGGTTGTGGGTTGGTTCTGGACGCACTGGTGAAGGGTGTGGCTGTTTTTGGCATGGTAATGACCATGCCGACATTAGAAGTTCTCGTAGTTGCAGTACTACTTGTACCTGCATTCGAACTGCGTGTAAAGGCCCTCTTGGGCTACTCTTTCTCCTGGTCAATCAGACGTTACTTCATAGCATCTTCTATCTGTACCCCAATCTCATGCAAATCAGCAAAGGTAGAGAGGGGTAAAACAATCATTTTTTGCATCAGCTTAGGTTGTAGGTTGCACACAACCATTCTGATTTGGTCTTTCTCAGGTGGCCGAGTTCTCATCATGGAGGCCTTGGCCCTCCATCGAGTGACAAAGTTAGAGAAGCTGTAAAAACCCTCACTTTGTCTTAGTTATGCTCACATGCATTTACATGATTTTTGTCTTGTTAAGCTTGCATTTATAGACCTTGATTTGTTTTATCTATGTGTTGCTTGCATGCTTTGTTCCTTGCTTGGTGTGTGTTAAGCCGAGGTCATCTTAAGCCTAGGTCACACCTTTGAACCTCTTACACCTAGGACCATCTTGGAACCACTTTGGTTGACCTCCACCTTCACCCTAGCATATTGGCGACATGTCATCATCTAGTAGAAATGTGTATCATCTAGGCGAGATGTTATCATCTAGGCATCCTAGATCTTTGATCCGTGCACCTAGTGATCTTGTTTCTAGTGGTATGACCTAGGCCGAGGTGTGGCATATCTAGGCGAAGGTGTGGCACCTAGTTCAAGTGTTATCCTTCCTAGCCGAGATCATTGAGACCTTACTTCTTTGCCTATGTCTTGATTCGAGGTCCTCGCCTTGTCAGAGTGACCTTGTCACCTTACTTGTCATACACACTTTGTCATATCCTTGTCTTATCACTCAGACACCTTTTTTAGAAAATCCAATCCGGTAGTGCCACGTGTCGCAGCAGAGGGGTAAGTCACCCGCGATGAGTAAACACATCATTTGCTATATCTTGGTCCTAGAAGAGAGAGAAGCTCTAGGAAGAGAGGAAGGAGTTCTTAGAGTGAGAGTAGATTTCCAAGCTTGATCCTTAGAGTTTGAACCGTTTGATCCGTGTTTTGAGGTTAGATTCTTGATCTACTCTTGTTATTCCTTATGTTTATCTAATCACATTGCATGATTTAGCATGATTCATGAGTCATGCATTGATTTGAGGTTGGTTTTAGAAAGAGAAAATGATGTTCATGTGTTCTTGAAGAAATGCCTTGTTTTGTTCCGAAAGTTTATAACAAGTTCCATGTTTTGTGTTTGTTTTCAAGAAGATCTTCAACTACGGGTACCCAGGTCCATGTTTTTGAACTCATGCCATGAAATCTCAGATTTTGAATAAAGAAGTTATGGTTTTAGCATTCATGTTCTTCATGTTTTTCATGTTCATGTTCTTGAAAAGAAAACCCATATTTTCCAGACTTCATTTCCCTGAGTGTGGTCTCCGGGACCACACCTCAGCCGAGAGGTGTGGGACCTCAGCCAAGACCTGGTTGGTACCCAGTACGTTTTCCCGAGATGAAATATAGTGTTTTAACTCCCAGCACATATTTTTCTTTGTTTGGACCTAGTTTTGAAAGAAATGTCGGGATCATTTACGCTCATGTAGAGCTTGTTTTAAGGATGCATTGCGCAACCATCTTTGAGCATTACTTCTTGTCTTCTTGAAATGCATTCAATGGACCTTGCCATGTATTTGTAGGTCATGGACTCTTGCCTTAAGCCCTACTCCCGAAGAGCTATGTGAGTGGTATTTTTGATAATGCTATGTTATAATGCTTGATAAAAGCTTTGCTTTGTTTCATTTTGGAAAAGTATTTGTTCAAGTATGAATGATTATCCCTAGTTTTGTATCAAGTATTAGCTTGTTTTGATGACATTCTCAGAAAGTCCTTAGTGCTATGGGACTATAATGCAACTAGTAACCTTGTTTGAGATATCTCCCTTGCCACCGACGGTCTTGTACGGGTGGGTTTGTCTAATCGATTCCGGGTCGATTATTCCATAGTTTTGTCAGGAATGTCATCCCTTGTATTATATTGATGCTAGTAAGCATCCTTTGAAGCTTTGAAAGACTTGATAGATGAACTTGGTTCATCCCTTGATTTTGTACAAGCTGTGATATGTATTGTTTTGATAAAGATCTCGGATATCATTCGTTTAAACCTTTATTACTAATATCATTCACTGAGTATCCAAGCTCACCCTCTCCTTTATATATATGTAGGTGATGAGCAAGAAGGCATTTTCACCTAAGCCTTATTTGGAAGATGTTTTGGATTCATGTTTTGTTAGCACCTTGAAGATTATGCTTCTTAGTTTTTGGTTATGTCTTTTGTATGTGTCGGCTTGAGAAGCATTTTGATCAAGGTGTAATATTTAAGTTTGATTCATTTGTATCGAAGATGTAAAACCACGTTATGTATGACATTTCATTTGATCTATGCATAGCTCTTGTGGACTACTTAGATTTAAATTTATTGCGTCTGCACATGTAAGCCCCATATGTATGCTCTGATTGTGTGTGACTTTGTAAGTTGGCCTTTGGTAATCTCGGATTACTGGCCATCATGGCACCATTCTACTAGGGGCGGGATGGGGTCGTGACAGAGGCCTTCATTCGGCTCCTGCTAGGTAGCCTCGAGATCACGAGTCGTGACCTTAATTTGGGTGTTGTAAGCATATTGGGCGATGAAGGCCTTGGCCATCTCCTCCGAGCTCCTTTTCACTAAATCCTCTAGCTTGGCATACCAAATGGCCACAATACCCGACAGGGTTCGACCGAGGAGAGATAGTTTCTGGAGTCTAGTCAAGCCCATCGAGCATAGAATATCCAAGAACAACCTCAAATGAACCATAGGATCGCCCGAACGGTCAAAGCGATCTATGTGAGGCATTTTGAATCTGTCCGGCAATGTCACCGCCGAATCCGTGTATCCATCCTCTATGTCCGGGATCGAGTTAACTCCCTGAGCTCGCTTGAACAGCTTTTCAAGCTTGCTTACTTTCAAAGCTGTTGGATCAACCTCAAATTCGAACGGTGTATCTGTTGGGTAGGGCGGTGCTTTTGAAGTCTGTTGTGGGACCGGTCTTGTTGGAACATCTGTATTCTCCTGGACGTGAGCTATCTCCCCGAGTGTTGGAAACCTAGGTGGGGGTGGGGGGGTGGATCTTGACGGTCTCCGACTTGTTGTGGTTGCTGTTGTCGTTGAAGTTTAGCAATTATCTCAGCCTGCTAAGCTACAACCTCCATCTGACGAGCGGTAACCTCCACTTGGCGGGCAGTATCCCGCTCCATGATCTCTATGGTCGGCTGGAGTTGATGCATCATTTCCTCTATATTGTCTGTAAAGTACTGATCTGTCTGACCAGATGTGTATTCCCTCTCTGAGGTGGAAGCAGATATCTCAACCTAACTGCGCACAAGTGAGGTAGATAATGACCGTTGATCTGGTGACTGCTGCACTAGTGATCTATGCCTGGATGACCTCTGTCTCGTAACCGGGGGTAACGAAGCAAACATAGGTTGTCCTTCAACTAGATCCTCAGATCGATGAATTCTCCCAACTCTGGTCCAGAGTGCTCAGGGGGTATCTGCCTCGTCGGAAGCAATGATGAAAACATTACCTTACAAAAAGGAAAATAAAGCAAAAAAAAAAAAAAACAAAAGAAACAACAATAAAAAAATGGACAGCATCTCAGCTTTGATCAGGATAACACACCGTTGATAAATCGTAAGCTAGACAATCTGTACTGAAACACTGATTCTACCTCCCAAAGTTTATGCCTTAAAATTGATATCCTTGAACATTAATGTCCTCAGACTGATACCCAGACTTGCAACTGATACATACTGTAGACGTCCCCGAACGCCCCAAGAGGGTATCCCGTTCTGTTCATGTTGTGGGTCTACTACAGTTCAGGACTCAAATTGTCATGGTTCTTAATCTTGAACCAAAGAGTCCAAATCCGGCAAATCGTTTTGAGAAAACAGATTTTTTTTTTTAAAGAAGTGCCAAACATGGACTGCTTTGCCAGATACAGAGTCGCCACCTAAATATTTTTTAGTGGGTGAATTTAGGAAACCCTGACTCGGTGCCAAGGGCCGCGTGTCCATCATCACCAAAGTTGCCTCGACTCAGGAGCTTGGGTACGACTGGGGAAGGTCAGCTATGAGCACCCCCTCTCGCCCGATCCGAAGATCGGCCTCTACTAACCATGATATCGCGTTTTGAAAACATTATGTGTTCTTATTCCGGTTAATTAGCTAGAATTAATATATGATGCGCACAACACAAAAGTATAGACTAGATTGCCTAATTTGGAATGAAGCATTGCATATCCGTTTGTTTGAAAAACGCTATAGAATTAGCTACTCGCAAGTAGGCTAAAATACGGATTTCAATGAATTGTTCCAACTCAAACAATCCACCCTTCACCCACAGGCATTCAGGCAGTTTATATCACATAAACATCTAGCCACATAGTAAGCATGCTGTCATGTTAACATTCACACTCATGCGAGATGCTAAAGCATGAAATACTTACAATGTACTCCCCGCCAAAACAAGAACATGTTAGCAACTAATGCATGATCCAAGTCCATGTTCAAATGCCTAATGCATCGCATATAGAATGTCACTAGAATAGGCTTGGCTAATCTAAGGATGACATGTGAAAATGCACAGATAGCATGTATTCAAGTTAGATTTGAAATTCCTATGCAATTAGTATGATGCGCCGAGGCCAGTGCATGCAATACTGATGAATGATGCACGCATGCATAACATAAGGTGTGCTAAAGTAAACATGTCCTAATACTAACCATCAAAGCAGGTAAGTAAAAGGGAGAAAGAAGTGGGGGTTGGAAGACATGCACACACGCACCCACACTTGTTACAAATTTGCCCTCGCTCGGAGAGACCGAAAGAATAATACACTGAATTAACCTACAAGCTAATTAAATATTACAGGCCGCCTAATTAATTAACAAATCAATTGATCTAATTAAGCAGTAAACAGCAGCCTCGGGAAGAGGATCCAATGCATGTGCGCTCGGTTCCGCTCGGAAGTCACTGCCATGCACAAGATGCCTCTGCTTTGGCTGTTCTGCTCCTCTGAAGACTGCACAAGTCCTGGGATATGCTCTCTGCACATTGTGGAACACCACCGGCTGAAGGGATTGGTCACCGGCCATGGAGAATGGTCACCGGCCACTGATTAATCCATCGGCCATTTATATATGGCCGGTCGGCACTGCAGATGGCCAGCCGGCCAAATCTTCCTGCAGAATCTAGTTTGACAGCAGCAGAGGACAAAGCAAAGCATGGCAATGTATTTCAAGCAATGTATGCACCAATCACACCCCTTATCATATTAATGACTCAAAGGTGGATGGGCCTCGATTCTCGGACCACCAATCGCGCATTTTGATGCGGATGGCCCAAGGAACCAAGTATTCATTTTAATGTGGAATGAAATGCACATAATCAAACAATGTGGCTTAACCTCTATCACAAGTAATTCAAGAGGCAAAGCATGCATGCCAATGCAATCCTAAGCATGTTGACTAGTATGCAACATGAGCAATGCAAGCAAGCAATGCGTGTTAGGCACACAACCTAAGTAAAGAAGCATGCAAGGCATGAAGCAATGCAACCTATAAGTATGCAAGACACAATATGGATGTTCAAGCATGCAAGCAAGCATGTGACTTCATTCAATCATGCAACAACACACCAGTATGCAATAACACACAAGGTGAGCATGCAATAACACGCAAAGGGGTGGACTTAAACTAACATGGATAGCTCGCAAGCATGCCAAAATCAGTGGCCAAGATGCTAAGGAATGAGAGCTAATTGGCACACAAACATGCACGCAAACATGGACCAACACTCAAGCATTAAAGACAACTCTCAAACACACTTGAAAGGACGCAGATATGGATTAATGGCATATACATTAAGCTCTGAAAACATGCTAAGAATATGGTGCCAAACCAATTAAACCAAGCAAGCAATGCATGTAACATGGTCCAAAACTCAAGGCAAGCCAAAGGTGTATTGAACTACACTTAGAAAAATCAAACATGGCATGAATTAAATAACCAAAATCAGAGGTTTGGCATGCTAAAACAAAGCCAACAACACATCTAGATGGCATCTAAATGGCTCAAATCCAAAAGCATGCATAATTACCAAAACATGGAGCATACAACACAAGCTTTTAAAGCATCCAAGAGGCATCAAAGGCAAGCATGCAAGCATGTCATGAGGACTGAAATGATGCTATAAGTGGTGTAAAACCAATCGAAATGAACCAAGCAATGGATGCTCAACACTTCACACACTTAAAGCCTACAAGCTAAACAATGCAAAGGGGCTATGCAATACATGGCAAACATGGCTAAAACAACCAAGGGCAGACCTTAACCATGGAAAAACAAGTACAAAAGCCTCACAAAGCTAAGCCCAAAATATGCTTGAACAAGGGTCAAAGCCTAGATGCATGTTAAGGCTAAATGATGGCATTACAAGACATGTATGCAAGGCATGCAAGGTGTGTCCAAACCAACTCAAAGTTGAGGTAAAACATGGCAAAATACAACCAAATACCTACTGAAACATGGCCAACATGATCTCAAAATGGTGCTCAACACATGAGGCTTAAATGGCCCTTTTCAAGGACAACAAGGAGAGGGGGTGGCCCTCTCCTTCTTGGGACGTCAAGGCACCATCCTCATCACTGAAATCCCTCAAGATTTCAGTGGTGAGGAGGCCCGAACACAATGGTCCCGGAGCTCAACCAAAATGGCACAAAATGGAGCCTTACAAGGCTTAAGAGGGGTCAAACAAACCCAAAGCTTAAAACACCCTGAACAAACTATTTAGAGCACTAAAAAATAGAACTTTTCTATGTTATATGCTAAGCTCAAAAATAGATGCAAGATAGGTAAATAAGCTATGCAAAAATGGGGGAAAAAGGGCAAGTTTCTTACCCTTGTTGACCCTCTTCACAAACAATGTTCCAGCAGCTTCCTTAAGCTTGAATCAGCTCCACAATTTCAAAAACAACCCCTTAGTACCTCAGTGGCCAAGGGAAGGTGTAAGTCTAGGTGTTTGTGTGCAAATCTAAGACTAAAACACCTTAAGGGCAAAAAGAGAGAGAGAAAATAGATATAGGATAGATTCACAAACCCTAACCCTAATCAGAGCTCTCCTCTATATTTTTGCTAACCTAGAGGAGGGAGAGGGAGCTCCCTCTTATAGACAATCCAATCTTGTAAAGCTTCCAAAGGAAGCTAACAAGAGGGAGATCCCTCCATACGCGTGTATGGAGGGGAGCCAAGTGCATGCCAGCTGCACAAAAAATATCTGCAATAGCAAATGCACAGTAGTCGGCCGGCCAAAAATGCAATTGACCAAAAAAAAGATAGCCGGCCGGCCATCTATATTGCCGGCCGGCCAAACATTTGGCCGGTGGCAACAAAAAACAGCCGATGGCCTCAAGCCATGGCCGGTGATGGATGGGGATGGTCAACAAGCCCTACCCTACCCCTCAAAGGCAAAACACAAGTGTTTGGTGCAAAACCAGACACAAAATAGTCGAGTCGAGAGATCCTGAGACAAGGCACGTAGCCGAGACCTCCAGGAACTCAAGACAAACACAAACAAGGATGATCACTGAGTGTTCAATCAGTGACGTCCATGTCTTGAGGACGGTAAAAAATGGGGTGTCTACACATACATCCTGTAGAGACACACTCTAACAGCACATATCAAGCAAGTGAGAGCCAAAAACACCCCTATGGTGGGGTAGGGTTTCCCTGTCCTATTTTGTCAGGAGCTAGGGTTTCACTACGCATGTAGCAGTTTCATACAATCCTGCATTCAGTGAGCAACTCCGTCCTAGTTTGGGAATGCCTCTATAGCTTACGATATGCAACTAGGTCAAATAGTCAAAAAGGGTGCCTTAGCAAGACCACCTAATATACCTCTCGCTCCTAACACCGAGAAGTGAAAGAAGGGTCAAACGGTACGGCGGTGATCCAGATCCAAGGTTTGTGTTCCCATCGTGGCAGAGCCCGCAACCGGTCAGCCTTATGGCATGCGATTCCAAGCAAGCCTCTGACAAACCGTTCAGGAATAGCAAATGGCAAACACTGTGACTTAGGTGCACCTATGCAAATGCAATGCAAAGAAACACATAAATGTAGATAAAACAACATATCATGAGTTCGATTCAAGTTCTCTAAATCCCCAGTAGAGTCACAAGAAACTGTAGACCCGACTTTCTTAGCGCGCCCCCCCTTTCGTAGAAGGCGCGAATTGGTCTTGCTATTACAGTTCGGACTCCCATCACGGTTCTAAATCTAATCTCACAAAGTGCAATGTAAGACTGATAAATCACCAAAGAGTCCAAATCTGGGAATTGGTTTTGGAAAATCAATTTTGAATCAAAAAGCGCCAAACATGGACTGCTTTGCCAGATTACAGAGTCACCACCTAAATATTTTGTTTTGGGAAATTTAGGAAACCCTGACTCGTGCCAAAGGTCACATGTTCGTCATCACCAAAGTTGCCTCAGCTCGGGAACTTGGGTACAAGAGGGGAAGGTCCTGAAATGAGCTCCCCCATTCACCCGATCAAAGATCGGCCTCTACTAAGCATGATATGTTGTTTTAAAAACACATGTGTTCTTATTCCAGTTATTAGCTATCTTACTATGTGATGCACACAGGATACAAGTATAGACTAAAATTACGAGAATTGGAACAAAACAACTCATGTTTGTTTTCGAAAATGGTTTGAAAATGCCACCCTCACAGTGGGCTAAAGCGCAGATTTGTCACCCTCAAGTGAGCTAAAAACATGATGATTTGCAACTTCGCAAAGTGGGCGCAAAACTCACATTCATTGAATTGTCCCAATTCAAGTAATCAAGCCTTCATCCATAGGCATTCATGCAGTTAAGTAAATAAGCACATAGCCTCATGGAAAACATGCTAAACATGGCAACACTCACACTCATGCAAGTATGCTAAAGCATAAACACTTACAATGTACTCCGAGCCAAAACAAGAAACTAGTTAGAAATCATGCATGATCCGAACTATACAAAATGCCTAATGCAACACATGCAAAATGCAACTAAATAGGCTCGGCTATCTAAGATGACATATGAATGCAACAATTCGATAACATGCTTTGAAACATGTATTCAAATAAGTATAGAAATACGATGCAGTTTAAATGATGCGACGAGCCCAGTGCATGCAAGACAAAATGAATGATGCACGCATGCAAGCAAAAGGTATGCTGATCAAAATATGCCCTAATCTAACCATCAAAAGGGAGAAAGATGTGGGGTTGGAAGACATGCACACACACATGCACACTTATTACAACATTGCACCCTCGCGAAGGAGGGTCCGAATGAATGAGCTAAGCTAATCTAAGCTAAGCTAATCAACTAATCTAATTAATCTAATTAGACTAATTATTACCCAACCAAATTGAATAACTAGCGAACTACTAATTATTACAACACTTAATTAATTAAAAAATTAATTAAATAAATTAGAAAACCAAGCTAACTAATAACTAAAGCTTTAAACCAAGTGTAGACCACTCAACTCGCCTCAGGCGCTAATTGTAGTTCTAGCTATCGCAGTCGGACTCGTCACTGCTCAATCTAATCTCACAAAGAGCAATGTAAGACTGATAAATCACCAAAGAGTCCAAATCCGGAAAATCATTTTGAAAAATCGATTTTAATCAAGAAGTGCCAAACATGGACTGCTTTGCCAGATTTCAGAGTCACCACCTAAATATTTTGTTTTGGGAAATTTAGGAAACCCTGACTGTGCTCGAGGCCACGGTCCGTCATCACCAAAGTTGTCTCAGCTCGGGAACTTGGGTACGAGAAGGGAAGGTCCTGAAATGAGCACCCCCGCTCACCCGATCAAAGATCAACCTCTACTAACATGATATGTTGTTTTTGAAAACACATGCATTCTTGTTCCGGTTTATTGGCTAACTTACTATGTGATGAACACAGCATACAAGTATAGAGTCAATCACGCTGGATTGGAACAAGACAACTCATGTTTGTTTTGAAAGTGCTACACGCAAGCGTGCTAAAGCGCAAATTTGCCACCCCTGCGCGCTTAGAAAAACATGATTTTGCCACTTCAAGTGGGCTTAAAACTCACAATCATCGAGTTGTTCCAATTCAAACAATCAAGCCTCCATCCACATGCATTCAAACAGTTATAGCAGTTATGCACATAGCCTTATGGCAAGCATGCTGAACATGGCAACACTTACACGCATGCAAGGATGCTAAAGCGTAAAAAGCTTACCTAGTACTCTGAGCCAAAACAAAAGCTATGTTAGAAATCAATGCATGATGCTAGCTATGTTAAGAATGCCTAATGCAACACATGCAAAATGCAACTAAGATAGGCTCGGCTATTCTAAGATGTCATGTGAATGCAACTAGATAACATGTATTCAAATTGGTATTGAAAAACAATGCAATTTGTATGATGCGCCGAGCCCGGTGCATGCAAGACAGATGAATAGATGCACGCATGTAAAACATAAGTATGCTAATCGAAATATGCCCTAAACTAACAATCAAAAGCTGATAAGTAAAAGGGAGAAAGAAATGAGGTTAGAAGACATGCACACACATACACACACACACACACACTTATTACAACATTTGCCCTCTCGACTGAGGGTCCGAATAATAAGCTAACTAGCAAATCTAAGCTAATTAAACTAATTATTACAAACCAAAACTAATTAACTAACAAGTTAACTAGTTATTACAAAACAAATCGATTAGCTAAGCATGTCAACTAATGAAGTACAAAACCAAAGCATTAGCTATCTAAGCAAAGCAGCTAAGTAAAGTAGTAAGAAGAGGTCCTCGGGGCGAGGGGTGCATGCATGCTCGGTCACCTTGTTGGAAAATTCATTACTATGCCCCAACTTGCCTCTGTTTGCATTTGATTTCAGAACACTGCACAAACATCCAAATAGCTTCTACTCCAACATGGAGACCTCCAGGAGGGCAGCTGACCACTTAATGGTGTTGTAGACCACTTGTAGACCACCTAAACATGCTGCAGACCAGAAAAAGTGGTCGGCCAGCTACTTTTTCTGGTCTATCGACCGAAAAATTCTGCCAAGCTCCAATTTGCTATAACAGAGAACAAGAAGGGGCACAGCAGTGTATTTGCAAGGTATGTGTGCACAACCACCCTCCCTATCATTTCTTAAGCTCAAGGGAGTGTGGTTCTCATTTCTCGTGTTTGGATTAACACTCTACCCAAACACAATGCAATGCAACATGATCAACCTATCAATGCTAATCGCTTGCAAACACAATGCAATGCAACAACATGCAAACAACATGCAATAAAACAAAATGCAAACACAATGCAATGTAACAACATGAAAACAACATGCTCTTCTATGAATGCTAGAATCGCATGTACGAGTTTCCCACATATGAACAATGCATGCATGGCAAGTTTAGAAGCCTAAGGCATCAAAGCTAGGAAAGAACATCTCACAAGAGGCATGCAGTACAATGCTCAACGGACTTAAACTGAATATAGACAGACCTAAATCATGCCAAAACAAAGGGCCAAAATACTCAAATGATGGCATGAAAAGCAAGATAATGCATGCTCATGCTGGCCCATCAACTAAGCATAAGAGCATAACTCTCAAACACGATTAAGAAGTGACAACTGTGGAAGTGTGACAAAACTATATGCTCAAATCGTGTGAAATGATGCCAAATCATGCACATGTCACAAATGAAGCATGCTAGGAGGTTCAAAGCTTGAAACTAGCATAGGCACTTGCACTATAGCTACGCAATACATGAACCATATGGCCAAGACAACCCAAAATATATAGAGCATGTCAAAACAATGCTAAAACATGTATGGAGTATAGCCAAAACAAAGTTAGCATGAAAGCATGAAGCATGGAGCATGGGCCAACAAAGAGGATTACACTACATCTACCAACACCAAGCATGAGATGACTTTGCTAACAAAAATCAGAGTTGTATCATGGCAAAATAAGACCAAAAACCCACTGAGATGGTAGCCCAAAAGCTTAAGCAAGATGGCATACACATAATGGCTCATGTTTAAGGCATAAAGCCCCAACCCTCCAAAGCATTGGAAAAGTGACACATGTGAGTGTGTGGCCACACTACATGCACTGAAATCACATATCAAATGATGCTAAATCATACAAATCGCCCAAGCAATGCATGCTAGTGACTTGGAAACTCAAAGCTAGTGAGCTAGAATGCACTATGACTATACAAAGCAAGGGATGCATGACCAAAACAACTTAAAATAGAGCTTAAGCGTGGCAAAACATGGGTAAAAGCTTCTTGGAGTGGAGCCAAAAAACATGCTAGAATGATGATCCAAAGCATGATGCATGTTAGGCTAGCGAGTGGAATTGCACTACAAGTGCAAGGAGCATGAAAGAGGTAATCAAACCAACCCAAAAACAGAGTTAAGGCATGCTAAAATAACACCAAAAACTTGCCGAGATAGGACCAAAACATGCTAGAAAGATGAGCTATCAACACAAGCATGTAAGGCTAGTATGCAAAATTTACACTACAAGTGTAACATGCAAGCATCCAATGAGCAATCCAGCCTAAAATAGAGCTATGCCATGCTGAAATAATGCTTAAGACATGCTAAGATGGAACCAAAACATGCTAGAAAGATATGCTCAAACATGAGGCCAACAAGGCAAGCAAGACACAAGGAGAGGGGATGACCCCCTCCTATTTGGGACCTCAAAACACACTTTCCACCACTGAAATTTCTCTTAGTTTTTGTGGGGAAAGTGGGTTGGAAATACTCTTCAGATCCTGGAAGACGCCAATGATCCTCAGCTAGTCACCTGCAAAGATACAAATACTCCGGTCGGGGGTGCCGGAATTAGCACTCCGACGGACAAGTCAATTCCTCTACTCAAGAAAGCTTGTTCACTAAGTTTTTAGAAGTGATTCTTGCATACCTTTTCTAGTCCATTGCCATTATATTTATACTGCTTTTCCGATCCTGCCAGGCCTACTTTTTCAATCATTATCTTTTCCATTATTCTCTAGGATCGCCCCTATTCGCCTATTTATCCTATTCGCCCCTTATCCTTGCGGATATCCGCCAAGCGCCAAGCTTCAAATATACCTCCTTTATCTTCGCCAATTATTCGGCTACCACAATTGCCCTCCGAACTCCTCGCTGCTAGCTGATCGGCGTGTTTGGTTCGATTTGAGAAGTTTAGCGTCGGCTTCGCGTGCCCCAATATGTCAGGCGCACGCCTTTTTGCTCATCATTACGCTTTCCCGCTCTATTCATGTGTATCTCAGGATTTATTGCGATTTGAAACTTTGGTCCTTTCGAATTCACATTTCGTCGATTTTCTGAGACTTTTGGATCGCCAAAGGCATATCCCTCCGTGACTCGCTCGCAACTTCTTCCGCCTTCCCTTGTCTCATCTCGCTTCTTCAGAAGTCTCCTTCTTCCTTCTTTGTAATCCTATTTTCGCTTGCTATTTTAGCTTCATGAATATTTAGTTCTTTGCTAAGATGGCCAAACATTTGAAAGACCTCCTTTCGAGGATCGTATTCCTGCTTCCTAACATTTTTCTATTCCCTCGACGACGCCCATTTATCCCTTGTAACAAATAACGCTCTTGACATGGAGAGGGAAGATCAAAACACGATCAGATTCCCCTTTTATCCATTACGGAGGTGGGGTTCGCTTCCCTACACCCACTTCTTAGGGCCGTTCTCCGCTATTGGGGTTTGATTCTTCTCAACCCAATGTAAATTTCTTTTCGAATCATCATGGGGTTGTAGAGTTGAATCGACGCCTTTAGGATTAACCTTGGGATTCCGCCATTCGGCATTGTTACGCCTTAGCCAAATCCTCCAATGCACGGTATTTTCTCGTACAAAGATACCGACCATCACTTGGTGAATATGCTTGCCGCCTGTAAGCGGGTTGACGACGTGATGGTCAACGTCCGAGGTAATTGGGAGTTCATCAAGGGGAGGATCACTCGACCCTATTCCTGCATATAAGGGTGACCCAGTTGCCACGCAACGCCTTATGTTTGTTGGTCTATCTCTTATTCGCTCTTTTCCCTAAATTGCTTTTTATCTTCAGAGGTAATAGGTTGAAGAAAATTGACTTCGCTGACGACGTAGTTCTTGGGGAAATCAAGATCGACTCACATATTTCGCCGCCCAAACGCATAAAAACAAGGAGAGCCCATATTCTCCTTCGTATGAACCCACTTACACTACTTTCTACCGCAGACAACATTCCGATTCCATCCGCAATCAACACTCTCGCCCTTATCTTCCCCAAATTTTTAAAAACCTTAGGCGATCGGCCTCAGATTTGATTTGGGGAAGATGACGAGCCGGCTAGAGGTGATTGCCGATCCTACCGGGAGTCTACGAGGAGGTTGTAGAGGGTGACGAGGCCAGACGCCGATTTGAGGCCACCGAGCCATCCGCCTTTAGACGAGCGATTTCTTCCGGGATATTTTTGCGAATTTGGGGGATCTACCCGGCGATTTCTTTGAGGGTATGGCGAAGGAAAGCCTAACGCAGATGGCGCGTAAAAGAAATGCTGAGCGGATAGCCGCCCGAAAGAAGGCTGAATGCGCCCAATCAGATCCCAGCTTGATCAAGCCCTTCGTACCCGTCTTTGAGGGGACGGTTGAGGTTGCTGTGTCCGACACGGGGAAAGAGGGTGGAGAATAGGCCGATGGAGAACGGCTGATTCCGGAGCAAGGCCAAAAGTGTGGTGCCGAGGGAGAAGTGAGTTCAGAAGCTGGCCCTGGTAGCAAACGGCCTCGGCTTGAAGAATCGGACGTGGTCGCTCCATTCGTTATTCAGCCAAAGATCAGGGATATGCCAATTTTATCTGACACTTCGGCCATCGAGGATCCAAATGCGGGCTCGAGCCCGCGGCTTCGATTTCTCGCCGCCGACAACAAAGCCTTCGTGACGTGGTTCGATATTATGGTCGCGTTCTAATCGCTCAATCGGCACTCTTGGTAGGTCACCTTAATTTCACTTGTTTGTTAAAGGCGTCTAATCATACCGAATTATTTTGCAGACGATTGGAAGGATCGCCGACTTGGGTCGCCACTGCGATGCTTTCGAGAATTGACCATTTGCAAACAGAGGTGCAGGTCGTAAAAGTAGGGCCGAGTTCAAATTATGAGAGCCGCAATGGAGAGTGCGCGAGCCAAAGCGAGAAAGAGAGGGTTCAAGGTCACGAACAAATTTCGTGTTGATGCTGAGGGTAAGGCAAATGCGAGCGAGGAATCGCTCAAACTTTCCAAGAAAGCACTTGCTGAAGCGGAAGCTCAGTTAGAGGAGCGTAAGGCGGCCCGCGAGAAAGCCGAATCGGAGGCCTTTGAGGTAGGGAGAGGCGCCGCTCTAACGGAATATGTTGAAGAAGTGTCCAAATTTGGGAATCGCGGGTTCAAACATGGGTGGCTCAAAGCCTTTGCTGCCGCTGAGGTTACATTGGATTTGCCAATTCCTTATGAGCAGGTGGATGTTGAGCCACTTGAATCCGATACCGAGGAGTGATCTGGGAGCCGTTTACTGAGCAGGCGTCTTTTTGTTTTTGTTTTTCTTCTTTTGGATAGTGCTTTGTTGGTTCAGGGTACTTTTCATGTATAAATTGGTTAGCATCTGCGCGCAATTTATTAATGAAAATTTCCTTGTAATTTTTGCTACCACCACACACTTTGTATGTAAGAGTTCTGTGGTTTAATTTTAATGAAAGAGTTCTGTGTTTGTCAATGCATTTGGTAAAATGGAATTGCATATACTGTGGGGAAACCCTGATTTGTGAATCTGCCCTTGCCCCAGGGGGTTCATGAAAAGAATTCAAGCTCTGAATCAATTTGTGAGCCGGCTGGGGTACTTGGTCCGAATAGATTGATAAATCTGCTCTTGCTAGTCAACTCGTGAGCCGGATGATTTTACTGTGGCACGAATGGTTTTATCTAGAACTCTTCTAAACAAACCGTACATACAATATCGTGTGTCCAAACTTTAGTTTGTTCCTTACTTGAATATGAAGTTTTCATCAACAATTCTTGTGCGTTCTTTTTTTTTTTTTTTTTTTATATGTCGCTAACCACTGAAGGTAGAGAGGAAAAGATTGGTTAATATTTGGGTTCCTGCAGACTCAATACATATCCCATCAAAATCACCATTTGCAATTTCAAAGGCTCATCGATCTTGGACCCTTAGATTGATGAATCGCCTTGCCCTGTGGGGTTCATGATAAGAACTCTGGCTCTGAGGAATCAATTCGTGAGCTGGCTGGGGTACTTGAGCCGAATAGATTGATGAATCTGCTCTTGCCCGAATCAACTTGTGAGCCGGCTGGGGTACTTGAGCCGAATTTATTGATGAATCTGCTCTTGCCCTAATCAACTTGTGAGCCGGCTGGGGTACTTGAGCCGAATATATTGATGAATCTGCTCTTGCCCTAATCAACTTGTGAGCCGGCTCGGGTACTTGAGCCGAATAGATTGATGAATCTACTTGCCCTAATCAACTCGTGAGCCTCCGGGTACTACGCACTTAGGGTCAACATATCCCATCAAAATCACCATTTGCAATTTCACGCCATCGATCTTGGACCCTTAGACTGATGAATCTGCCCCTGCCCCAGGGGGTTCATGATAAGAACTCTAGCTCTGAGGAATCAACTCGTGAGCCAGCTGGGGTACTTGAGCCGAATAGATTGATGAATCTGCCCTTGCCCTAGGGGGTTCATGATAAGAACTCTGGCTCTGAGGAATCAACTCGTGAGCCGGCTGGGGTACTTGAGCCAAATAGATTGATGAATCGCTTCTTGCCCTAATCAACTCGTGAGCCGGGTACTACGACTTAGGTCAAGATCTTGAGCCAAAGCTTGTCCCGCCGCCAACTTAGTCGGCGCCAGCGATTGGGTTTCGCGATTAATGAACTTGCCTCGATCGTGTCGCTTTCTCGAAAGTGTTAAATGATCAAAGGTACAGCTTTTAAGAGTCTGGTAGGTATCTGATTCAAACTCCTGAGAGAAAATATATTGTGCGAATGTCGAACAAACTCTTCTTTAACAGCAAAGGGGAAGCCAAGACATTGGCTGAGCTTGGCGGTGATATGAATCGAAGTGAACACCGTGGTGCGCTCTTGCATGCTGAGAGTAAGAGTTCTATGGGTCGAGAGAGGCGTCAATCTCCTCGACGTCGTAGTAGGTCGCCCAGACGGGATAGGCAGTCCCAGGGGAGATCACCACACGCCCAAGTCGAAAGGAGATCAGACGCGAATCCGTGCCCGTTAAGTTTTGCAGTATTTGTGAAGAATAGGCCCATGACGGAAGCGGACTCGATCGTTCGAGATCCAGACGTGGCGGTTGAGTTTGCTCGACAAATATTTCCTCCAGAAGTTCAGCAGTCAATGGCTGGTCGTCAGGACTACGAAGTGTTTCGCGAGGGCATTCATGGGGCGGTGAAAGGGCTCTATACGGCTTATGAAGTCGATGCGCGTATGCGCGCTCACGAGAAATGGAGAAAAAGGAAGAGCATATCCGCAGCTTTGGAGGCTCGCGGAGGCGGCCGAACGTGAGTTAAGAAAGATCAAAGCGTTCAGTACAACCAAATATGTGAATCCAATCGTGGAAGAGAGGGTTACCCGGCTTATAAGCTGCCATTGCCGATCGTGAAACGGCGAACATGTTCGCATTGGAGTCCGCAAAGGGAGGTCTTATGAAAGAGGTTTTCACGGCGCTTGGTTGGAATCCAAAAGACCAAGGAGAAGCTTGTCAAGAAGTTTGCCGATGTGAAAATCGTGGGTTTAGGCTTGGTTGATCAAAGCATCTCAAGTTGCCGAATCTCTTCGCTTGTCGCATCGATTCAAGGCCACCTCTCTACCACAAGAAGGATTTTCCGTTTTCGCCGAGGTTGAAGAGTGAGGATGAGGGCGACGCCGATGACTTTAATTATTATAAGATTCAACGCCGGTCGCGTTCGCAGCTATGTAATTTCTGGTTTTTGAATAAAAGACGCTTTATTGAAAATATCAAATTGTCTCGTGATTCGGGCGTGTCCGTGTTTAATTTTATTGCATAAATGGTTGGATAGACGAATACATCAATCGGACTCAAGATTCGTTAAATCGATGCGCCGATTCGCTATGCGTGATCGCCTACATGTAATGGCCGCACTTTTTGAATAAAGCCATTGCAATGTTTGTTGTTGAAATTTGAAGAAGCCGTGAGCCAGGGATCGAATCCCAGATGTCTAGCCGATTGGGCTAGATAATTTTTGCCCTTGCGCAGCCTTCATTTTAGCCAACCGCTGGGTTAACTAGGTCATGGAGAATGTTGACCGACCGCCTCGTGGGGTTTAGTGTTGATAAAATCACAGATTTGGGCCTCGAGATCGCGCCATTGCCGAGAATAAAAGTGGCGCGCCTTATGCAATCAAACATATTTGGCTCACCAAAGATCTATTGGGATGCTCAAGAGTTCTCACCATCGATGGTGATAGTTGCAGGAGCTCAAATTCGCCGAACTTGGCGCCGATGGTTTGCGGCGGAGGATTCTCCGTGGGAGGTGGACCGCCGAAAGGAGAAATCGAAACACGCCGCCTCCAAGTCGCTGAAGCAGACGCCTCGAAGGAGACACAACGATCACGCCCCTAATCTCCCTTTGTCTTGGATCTTGGCCTTGACATTGTCGATGGTGTCGAGGTCTTGCAACATGCCGATTCGGGCGCCGTTAGATCGATGCGCTTTGAGCCGCGATGGTTGTTCAAATGACAAGAGTTGGATCGACGGTTGATTTGTCTTAGAAGAGATAGATATTGTAATGTTCGAACGCTGATTATGCTTTATGTAACAACTTTTAATCAAATAAAAGTGTTATTTCATATAGTTGAGTCTTACTCAAAATCTTTTGTTTAGCTATGCCGATGAATGTTCCCGATCCCAACTTTTAATGGTTAAGCACGCTATTTCGTATGGTTTAATGGTTTGCTATTAGTTTGCTATCTAAAGTTTCCTACCGAGCTTTTGTGTAGCTTAAATATTTTTCCAGATTCGTGATCGCCCTTGCCTTAGGCGATGCGAGTTTAACCTAATGGGTCGTACTCAGGTCGCTAAGGCACGCCTGTCCGCCAACCATATTAGTAATTCCGCCAATTAGTTGATTAAAACAGTTCGATCCAAGACTAATTCGCCCTAAGGTGTCATGTGGCTAAGGGGCCCGAACCGAGACTTATTTTTGCCAATCGTGATATCCACGGCGGGCGCCCAATCCGGAGACTTATTCGCCCTAAGGTGTCGTGCACCAAAGGAGCTCAATCCGGAGACTTATTCGCCCTAAGGTGTCATGCACCAAAGGGAGCTCGAACCGGAGACTTATTCGCCCTAAGGTGACGCGGCACCAAAGGGCGCCCAATCCGGAGGCTTAATTTGGCCAATCGTGATATCCACGAAGGGCGCCCGACTGGAGACTTATTCGCCCTAAGGTGTCGTGGCACTAAAGGGCGCCCGAATCCGAGACTTATTTTGACCAATCGTGACATCCACGGCGGGCGCCCAATCCGAGACTTATTCGCCGTAAGGTGACTCGCACTAAAAGGGGCTCAATCCGAGACTTATTTTGGCCAATCGTGACATCCATGAAGGGCGCCCGAATCCGGAGACTTATTCGCCCTAAGGTGACTCGCACTAAAAGGGGCCCGAATCCGAGACTTATTTTGGCCAATCGTGACATCCACGAGGGCGCTCCAATCCGGAGACTTATTCGCCCTAAGGTGACTCGCACTAAAAGGGGCCCAATCCGAGACTTATTTTGGCCAATCGTGACATCCACGGCGGCGCCCGAATCCGGAGACTTATTCAGCCCTAAGAGGTTTGAAGGAGAGTTTGCCAAAGAAAATCGATTTTCATTAAAACGTGGTACTAGTACAAGCATCAGATCCCACAAGTCGGGTCCGTAAATGGATCTTCATAAAGTCTACGTTCGCGCGGATTTGCGGTGAGCCACGGATCTCTTCAATGCCACGGTCTATTGGGAAGCGCATAAGCTGATGGTAGGTGCATGGGACAACCTTCATGACATGCAACCAGGGGCGCCCCATGATCGCATTATACGGCGATGGAAGCTTCACAACCAAGAATTCCACGTCAACCGTTTTCGAGCTCGCTCGAACAGGTAGCACGATCCTCCCCAACGGGTATTCTGGATTTGTGTTGAAGCCGAACAGTGGCTGAGACGACGGTGATAGGTCCGACTCGTTGAGGCCGAGTTCAACAAAAGTTCTGTAGTACAAGATTTCCGAAGTGCTTCCTAGGTCTATGAGAATGCGTTCAACGCTGAACCATCATACGCGTAATTTGACGACCAAAGGATCGACGTGGCTGGCCACTGTTCCGACGAGGTCGGAGTCATCGAACATAATTGTCGGAGCTTCTCGGGCTGCCGCTGACATGTTATGTTTTTGGGGAATTGGGTGCGATTGAATCGTATGCACGGCGGGATGCCGCAGATCAGAGATTATGTGGATCACACCGCGGAGGTGAATCCTGCCTCAAGTCTAATGCTTTGCTTGGCCTTCCCTTGCTCACGATTGTCAAATGACCATCTTGCACCGCCTCCAGATGATCCTTTAGCGCATAACAGCCTTTGCCTCGGGTCGTGACCTTTGTGGCATTCAGATCGCTTGTCCCTCCTCCGTGTCCGAGGCCCCACCATCTTCGACGGCCACTTGAAAAATGGAAGGTGCCGGACTTTAGTCATTATTGCCGCGATCGACTGGCTAACTCAGATACTTCTTGTCGATTCGCCTTGAGCATCTCGCCGACTTGTAGTTGTTCGCTCGCTCGGTGGGAGCATCGATCGCTTGATCGGAGTCCCGCCTTTTGTCTCGCTTTGGGTTTGCTCGTGGCTCGTGGCGGCACAGAGCTTATTGGTCGAGCAATTTCGGGGAGGGCCGTTTTGCTGGAGATTTGTCCGGCTTTTGTCCTCAGGGCATCATCTTCGACTTTACAATATTCTTCAACTTTCTTCATGAACGCCTAGACTGTTTTGGGGGGCCTTCTGGTCAGGGAACTACACAGAGCACTGTCAGGATGTAAGCCCATTTTGAAGGCGGTGATGGCCATGGAGTCGCTGGCGTAATTCAACAAGGTTGAAGCACTCCCAATATCGCATCGAGTACGCCTGAGCGCCTCTCCGACCGGATCTGATAGCCCGAGGGAGTCGGCTCGCTTTGTACCTCGTTGGTGATGAACCTAGCCTAAAGGATTTCGCAGCTTGGCGAAGCTTTTAATCGGCGCTCCAACTTGTAATACCACCGACGCTAGTGGACCTAGGTCGCTAGGGAATATTCGCACATGAGGGCTTCATTGTTCCGCGTCATGGCCATGGCCTGTTTATAATGACGGATATGATCAGTGGGGTCTGATTTTCCGTCGTAAAAAGTGAATGACGGAGCTTTAAATTTCTTGGGCAGGGACGCCCTTGCAACCCGTCGAACGAAAGGATCGTGCTGGTCTTCCTTGTTTGAGCTGCTTCTCCTGCGCTTGATCCTTGTTCGCAGATCCTTTTCGGAGGAGCTGGAGATTTCGGATCGTCCCCTTGCGTCGAGCTCCGTGGATAATGAGTTGGAGCTGCTATCGGTATCCTTTGGTCGAGCCCGAGGTCTTTGCCCGTCTGCCCTCGAAGGTCGCTCTGGTTCCTGGCCCATGGCCTCTCTAGATTTTGCTACCTCCAAGGCCAACTCTTGACAGAGTCGTTCGTTCTCAGCGATCATGTTCTCGAGCCTTTGTTCGTTCTGCTTTGCTTGTTCCATGATAGCCTGCATCGTTTCTTGTGCTGAAGTTGTTGGCGAATCGAAGTTCAAGACGCGTCGTGCCGCGATAGTTTCTTTTCCGAGCATATTAGCTGGGGTGAGGACATCTCGCTGTGTGATCTCGTCGGTGGCTATCGGAGGATCTTCGGTCACGTCTTCCATGCATGTATTTGAGTATTCCCACAGACGGCGCCAATTGTGGGGAAAGTGGGTTGGAAATACTCTTCAGATCCTGGAAGACGCCAATGATCCTCAGCTAGTCACCTGCAAAGATACAAATACTCCGGTCGGGGGTGCCGGAATTAGCACTCCGACGAACAAGTCAGTTCCTCTACTCAAGAAAGCTTGTTCACTAAGTTTTTAGAAGTGATTCTTGCATACCTTTTCTAGTCCATTGCCATTATATTTATACTGCTTTTCCGATCCTGGGGCGTGGCCTACTTTTTTCAATCATTATCTTTTCCACTATTCGCTCTAGGATCCTCCCTATTCGCCTATTTATCCTATTCGCCCCTTATCCTTGCGGGATATCTGCCGGCTAGCGTCAAGCTTCTGAAATATACCTCCTTTATCTTTGCCAATTATTCGGCTACCACAGTTTTGGTGGTGAAAAGGCCAAAAAGAGGTGGTCCCAACAGCTTAAAAGGATAGCTCAAAATAAGGCAAAATGAGGCACACAAGGGGGTAGAACACCCTCAACACCAAAGAGGCCTTAAATAAGCTTTCTTAATACTTAAAATCAGAACTTTTTGCTGTATAAAGTTATGCCTAAAACATCATGCAAATAGGGCCAAAGACTTAAGCAAAACAAAGCTCTAGAGAGGATAGAGTCTCACCCTTGAAGAAACACAGCAAATCAGCAACTTCTGAGGCAAAACCAAGCCTTTGAGCTTCAAATAAACCTTTAAGAACTTCAGCTTCAGAATGAAGGTGTTTCACTATATGTTTGTGTGCAAAAGTGTGAAGAAATGGCACTTTTAAGAACAAATATGTAGAGAAAGGATAAAGTATAGAGATAGATGATATGTATAGCCCTCAGCCAATTTTCTGAACCTAAAGCAAGAGGGAGGAGGCTCCCTTTTATAGAAATCCATGCTCCAATCTTGTTTGACAAGCTATAGGCTCCAAGCAATCCCTCCATACACGTGTATGGAGGATGCTTTCAGGCTCAACAACCGCACAACTGCAAGAAAACATCTGCAGAAAAATGTAGAAAAGGTGCCGACCAGTTGAGGTGGTCGGCTAACCACTCACACTGGTCCACCAACCAGAAAAAGTGGTCTACAAGGTCAACAAGTGGTTAGCAAGGGGGGAAAGCTGGTCTGCACAAAGAAAAGAAGGTGGTGACATGGCTACCGACCACTTTAGGTGGTCCAAAGACCACCAAGACCAGCTGGCCGACCAAAAAATTGGCTGGAAGGGAAGAAAAGTGGTCTACAGGGGGAGAAACTGGTCTACACCCCTTATTCCACCCTCAAATCAAGGAAAACAAGGTTTGGTTCAAAACCAAACCAAAAGGAAGCAAGACAAAACTCCGCCGGACAAGGCAGGCAACCGGGAGCCCCGAAAACTAGTCTACAGGTACAAAAAGTGGTCTACGAGAGGGAAAGGTGGTCAACGACCACAAAAAGTGGTCTACAGGCCTCTGTTTCCCTCCAGGCAAAGGCAACATTGCATGGTCCGAAAACCAGGCCAAGAGGAGAACATTAAGAGATTCCGAGACAAGGCGCTCAGCCGAAGGCTCCGGAAACCGGAAACTAGCCTACAGGAGGGAAAAGTAGTCTATGACTACAAAAAGTGGTCTACGGACCTCTTTCTCCCTCCAGGCAAGGTCAACAAGGCATGATCCACAAACCAAACCAAAACACAAAGAGTTTAGAGGCCCGGAGGCAAGGCATTCAGCCGAAAACTCCAGAAACTCGAAACGAGCACAAACACGCACAATCATCGAGCGCTCAAACGATGACGTCTGAGTCTTAAGGTCGGTCAAAAATGGGGTGTCTATAGTTGCCCCTCTTTGACAGAACTCGGAAGTCAAGAAGTGACAGGAGTGAATGTCAAAGCCAGAGACGACCCATTTTTGACAAGGCCGAAGACTTAGACAAACAGGCAAGATAACAAAGAGATGCGCCCGCAGGCGGGGGCAAGATGCAAATGACATGCACAATGCCAAGCATAACTTATGATCATGCAAAGAGGGCTGTAATGAAACATCTAGATACAAAATGTTATGCAAAGAAATGCTACAGCAAACTCGTACACAAGCAAATAATCAAACACGAACCAAACTACATCTCATGCAGAAATGATGTAAGAAAATTATGCAATCTTAGCGAACATGTGCGATAGATACAAAAGGTGAACAAAGTGTGATAGATACACTACGTGAGCATATGTGATAGATACACAAAAGGTGAACGAAGTGTGATAGATACACTAAGTGAGCAAAGTGTGATAGATACACTAAGTGAACAAAGTGTGATAGATACACTAAGTGAGCAAAGTACGATAGATACACAAAGTGAACAAAGTGTGATAGATACACTAAGTGAGCAAAGTGCGATAGATACACAAAGTGAGCATGTGTGATAGATACACAAAGGGTGAACAAAGTGGGATAGATACACAAAGTGAACAACGTGTGATAGATACACAAAAGGTGAACAAAGTGTGATAGATACACAAAGTGAAACGAAATATGATAGATACACTAAAGGTGAACGAAGTGTAATAGATACACAAAACGAACAAAGTGTGATAGATACACAAAGGTGGACAAAGTGTGATAGATACACTAAGTGAACGAAGTGTGATAGATACACTAAATAAGCATGCGTGATAGATACACAAAGGTGGACAAAGTGTGATAGATACACTAAGTGAACGTAGTGCGATAGATACACAAAGTGAACATGTGTGATAGATACACTAGGTGAACAAAGCGTGTGTGATAGATAAGTGGTATGAACAATTTTAAACAGAACTTCTTTGAATGAACCGTATACACAATATCATCCAGTTGCACCAACCTCAAATGAACCGTACATACAATATCATGCCTGCATAAGAAAAAAACTCAATAGGTACAATATAGTAGAAACACATGTTCAACGTTACATCAATATACAATTTCGATACGAGATAAACACGTGCATATACAATGCAAGTGGTGCATAGCAATGCAAGTGAAAAGTGTGTAGCACTGCAAGTGAAAAGTGTGGATAACAATGCAACGCGGCATACACATTCCGTGTACAACAACAATGCATTTTCAATGCAACATCAATAACATGTTTGAAGTAAAATGCCGAGTAAGGAAACAAACGCCTTAACCAGACCAATTCAAACACAACCTCCGATTTACCTCTCGGAGGGGTCACAACATACTTAAAAAGGATACATCTTGCTCTTGACGAGTGAGGATGAGTCATGCATCGAATTCGTGAGTCAAAGTTCCTGCGGGGATATTTTGCGTTGAAAATAGTGAACTTTTCTTGCACTTTTTCGAGAGCCAAGGACTCTAATCAGCATAAAAACACACAGGGAGGACAATGGTACCCTGAAGACTAACCAGGAAGGCTGCCGACCACCTAGACCAACTGTAGACCACCTGCAAACCACTTAAGTGGTCGGCCAATAGAAAAACCGGTCGTACCAATTTTACACAACTTTGGGGCAGCTTGGTCTTTTAGCCTCAGTTCTATAAGTGTACACCTCCAAAACACATTTCACTCACACCTCTAGTGCCGAAATCACTTGCTCTCCTTCCCTAGATCCTTTTCCTCTTAGATCCAGGCTTTACACGCGTTTTCCAATGCCCCATGCGAAGTCGATTCGTGAAAAACTTTCGATTCTCTTCAATTTGAACCGATCAGCATTTGTTTTCAGAGCTTCTTTCTCCGTTTTCACCACTTGAGGTATGTTTCTCTCGAAGTTTAGCACCCTTTCCCGGGCTTTGACTTTTCTTGACTTTTTCTCTTCCCAAGAGTTGACTTTTGTTGACATTTTGCAATTTTGGCTCATTTCACTCATTTTGCACCTTTTTTCAGATGGCTGACCACATTCCACACGATGAGGGTTCTCCGCGAGTAGATGACGAGCCTAACATCATGCCATTGCCGCTGAGGATTAAACCTTTTGACCTAGAGAGGTACCACCCTCAGGAGCACGTACTACCACCGAGCACTTTTCATCATTTCACAGGCTTCGCGCGACGAGCACCCGCAGACTTGCTACAACAGGACCTGAAGTCCCACCTGTCTCACCACACGCGCGAGGTGCGTACTTCACTTTTACATTTTTTGCGTTGTATTTTGCATTTCTTACACACTTCATGCTTTCGCTATGTATTTTATATGCTTGCTCTGAACACATTTACATACACAACACTTCTACTCATTCTGAACACCGCTCACACACTACATTTTGTTCATTCTGCAACTGAATACATCTGTTCATTCTGCACACACCTCGCATCATCGTGATTCGCCATTCTCAAATCAATACATCTGTTCATTCTGCACACAACTCACACACAGCATTTCTGCTTATTTTGAAACTGAATATATCTGTTCATTCTGTACACAACATTTATGCTCATTCTGAACAAAACTCACCAGATTGGGCTATTTTGAATGCAGGTGGCTTCCCGTTTCACCCAGGGATATGGGTCGATCATCGCGAGGGAGTGGTATATGGAGCTCCTAGATGGTGTTCGACATATCGTTGATGAGGCAGGGTTTGGCCCATTTTGCACAGGGTTGTCACGTCTTCAGGCGAGCAGGACCCTCATGGGCGCATTAGTAGAGAGATGGTGGGACACCACCGACTCCTTCCATTTCTCTGCTACCGAGGACATGACGATGACCCAGTACGACTTTTCTATGCTGACGGGCCTCGACGTGGGAGGTTGGCCGATCCCATATGACTTCGATATAGGTGAGTGGGAGGCAACCTGGACTTACCTACTCGGACCCCATCTGCTGATCTACCGATCATCATGCATGGTCAGATGCACCTGGTTCACAGAGTAGTACAGATGGACTACGCCGCGGATCGTTGGAGGCGACGCGAGCAAGACGGGGGTTCTCGATGTTCCTTCTCGGGACCACATTGTTCTCCGATAGGGGGAACACAGTCGGGCTATATCTTCTGAGTGCTCTAGTAGACCTATCACAGGTTCGGCACTTTGATTGGGGCGGCGCTGGCCTTGCTACCCTTTACTGCTACATAAGCGCAACCTCCCGCGGGCGCGAGAACATAGTAGGTGGCTACTGGAGAGCCTGGGAGGTACATTCTAGCCCCTTGATTTACATTTCTGCTTTTTATTACCTGTACACTGCACAGTCCACACATTGCACATATTACATTCTGTACTTCGCATTTTGCATTTTGCATTTTCTATACATTTTGTATTCTCATTCTGTACGCGGAATTCTGCATTTTGCATTATGCATTTTCTATGCATTCTGTATTTTCATTCTGTACTCAACATTCTGCATTTTCTATACATTCTGTATTCTGACTGCCACTATCTTGCCTTTCACAGCTGTGTTTATGCGCCTACTTCTCGACGCTCGCCCCTGATCCAGAGGTCGAGGCACCACTCGAGGTGCCATACTCACGCAGATTCGAGAGTCAATGCCGGCCCAGACCCCGGGAGACATTGCCATATCTGAGGCATTACTTTGACACAGTACGGGCGACCGAGGTAATCCAGAACTCTTAGTTCTTCATGCTTTCAACTTTGATTCATCTTGCATATTTATGACATCTAATCATTTATCTGGAGGTCACCTGGCAGCCTTGGATAGCCATGCCAGGGTATTCTCGGTTCCAGTTCGCTGGGGCATAGGGCGCCTCCCGATATAGGATTTTGTTTGAGGGACCAGTCGGTAGAGCCTGGTTTCTTAGGGAGCGCTTCATGCGCCAGACGATGGGCAATCCCGCTCAGGAGATCCCTTCACCGCCTCCCTTAGACATGCGGTCCACAGAGAGTCTCACCCCCTAGGAGGCTAGCGACCTTATGCTAGGTACTGACACAGTCCTTTTCCTGGAGGAGGGGGAGTACGCGACATACCTTCACACATACCTGCTGCCTCCACTGACAGGTGTCTGTACCCCCATGAGGAGAGCTGTTGACATGGCTTCTTCGAGCCGCACCCGATCTGCAGACATCCCTTCGACTAGCAGGGCTAGCGCATCGAAAGGTAGGAGTAGGGGGATCCCCCCTACTAGGCAGTGTGCTGGGTGGCCAGATCCTCCGACCGAGCTGACAGGCTGGCGGTATGGGATGCCTTACCGGATTCTACTGGAGCCCCCATTGCTCGATCATCGATATGCCAGTGCCCCTGACTCAGCATCGGTATGTCTCACAGCTTTTCCTCTATCATTCAGATATTTAGATATTCATTCATTCACTGATGACTTGAACTTGCATCTGCAGCCTCCCAGAGGATATGTTGTGGGGTTGCTCGAGGTGATGGCCTCTCTTGAGAGTATGGTCTCGCGGAGGGAGACGCTGCTGTACGCCCATGGCATTCTGGTACTTTTCAATTTCCTTGTATTTATCATACTTCTGATGACATACCAAAGCTGAACACTTCACTACACTGATTCACGGCATGTTTAGATCACACCCGACACATCACATTCACATACTATATCTACATGTACTCATTCCATGCGCCATACTTGCATCTGATATACATGCTCTAGCTGATGTATTCAAACTGCCTTTTCAGGTCACACCTCTACAGCCCGAGCCACCCGGGCCTTCTCGAGTAGCAGGGACAGGGATCCTGGAACACGGCCGAGGGAGACATAGAGCGCCTGCCAGACATGATAACGAGTCCAGCGAGGAAGAGGAGTCAGCACACCCTTAGTCAGAGACATCTACGGGCAGAGGTGACGACACTAGTTCTGATTCTGAGGGTGGAGACGACGTCGATGAGGATTCTGAGGATGGCGGTACTGGTTCAGACGGTGGTGCCGGCGGCGATGGTGTAGAGGGTACTGAGCCGAAGAGGGTGAAGAGGGCCTCTCGATCTTGAGCCAGACAGCACCGACCCAGATGTTTGCTTTTGCTTTATTTGTCTTTTTTCTAGTAGTTATAGCACATTGTACAACCTTAGGCAGTTTTATTTTCTTCAAGATGGAATGAAACCAGGATGGAATGAAAACTGCTTTTTTGTTCAAAAGTGTTGCATTTGTATTCTGAGCATTGCATCGCATCATTTTGCACAAAAATGAGATTGATGAGTATTGAACATCCATGTATTGCCAAGTCAGGTAGTGAACCAACGCAACAAACAAAACAACTTAAAGAGCAATTCGATAAACGAATTATAACAACTCAATAAGCAATGAGCAACAACTTGATAAACAAATCGCAACACTCGATAATCAAAGAGCAACAACTCGATAATCAAAGAGCAACAACTCGATAAACAAAACTTAACAACTCGATAAGCAAATGCATATTGGATAAACAAAGCAATGGGACGCATTTGCATCAGAAGTAGACTCAGACCTTGAGCATTCTCAGCACTTAGGAACACTAGGAACTCTCTTCTGGAAGCAAGCAACGCACACCACTTTTGCTCATGGCGGACCACCAAAAGGGCTTGCCGACCACTTTTATGGTCTGCAGACCAGAAAATGTGGTTAGCCGACCAGAAAAAGTGGCTGGTCAACCAGCAAAAGTGGTCGGCCGACCAGTTATGTTGGTGACCTCCAGATTTTGGCCACCTGTCCTTTAAACAGTGCCTTATCCTCTTTAAAGGTTCCAGCTTCGTGGTTCCCTCATTCTAACTTAGTTTTGCACCAAATTGAGGCATTTCTTGTCCAAAATCTCACAAGTTGGATTGCTAACTTGGATGGTTCGGAAAAGCAGAATTTTTGGGGCTTCAGAATAAATGCACTATTCACGCTGAGTCGCACTCCGCTGCGTTTTCCATTCCTCCATGCCACGGCAAGGTGTTGGAATCTGGTAACTCATGTTTTTAGCTTTGGCGGACAAGAGATATGTCCCACTTTCGAAGACTTCGAAGCTTTAATGGAATCTCAGCGCGATGAAGGGATCTTGCCTCAATTCCGCTTCGGTCACATCCAAGCCTTAAGACGGATGTGCGGGCTCACTTTGCATGACTCTCGGTCTTTGATTCATGACGGAGAGTTGGACATCCCCTGCTTGATTCATCGGTTTTCTGATATCGGTGACTGCAGTGATCATCATTGGCAGGGTTTTCGGCGTCATGCGCTTTGCTTGTGCATGTTGTCTCATTTCTTGCTTGCCCTAAGCTCTGGAGGGTCTAGCGTCTATCTGATTGAGGTTGCCCAAGGCTTAAAAGAAGGCAAGAGCTGCATTACCATGGCATTAGCTGAGACATTGATGGGTTTGGATGCTTTTTATTGCTAGGAGACGACTAGATTCGCGGGGAGTCCACTACTGCTGCAGGTAATGTTTCCCATCCTATCTCACATATATTTCTCACATCACTCGGCCCTCAGTCTCGGTTTTTCTCTCAAAACCCCTTTCTCACTTTTCTCTCCACGTGCACCTCTCTATTCTTTAATCTCTCATTTTTCTTCCATCTCCAGATATGGTTGATAGATAAGTTGAAGGTTGTGGACTCATGCCCAGCATGTTCAGCTCGCGGCTATTTCTTCCGGCGACGTCTACTCAATGCCCCAGATGAGGGATGGTGATGCGAGTGGATGTGCAATTTGCCCACTGTCAACATTGCTTGGCGCTACACTTAGCTCAATTTACTTGTGATGAGCTACAACATGTCTTGCCAGCCCGGGATTCAGTTGATCGGCCTGACACACTTTGCCTTTTACTTGCCGTTCCGATTCTGGCGCCAGTTTGGACATGATCAGACTTGCCTGGAAGATGGGGTAGAGTACTCTGCTGCATTTCCAGTCCGAGGCGCACAGCTAGCTCGGTATGCCACAGCATAGGGGACGAGAGAGCTTCTGGCCCCCGCTCCCACTTTCAGTTACACCCTCTCTAATGAGTGCATAGCTTGGCTCGATGAAGAGGCACAGGTTGGGCCTTCTTTGGCATCAGAGGCTTCCACAACCTCTGGGAGAGGGTGAAGGAACATCTGACTATGCCCCGAATTTATTTGCTTTATTCAGTACTTTCAAGTTTTCTTTATGAATGTAATAAAAAGCAACTTCAATTTGTATTCAAGAGTAGGAGACTCTTTACTGAAATCAATATAATTGAAGGTTGTGGGTACTGAAAATTTTCTGTTTGGTCCAAAAATGGTCTAAGTCATAAAAGGATTAATTTGAGCAAAATCAACATTTATTAAAACTTTTCAAAACCATTTTTGATATGGATCAAAATTGGACACGCCCGAGATCTATCACTGAGATGTACAACCTCGGATCCCAGCAACTGGAAAGTTGCCCATAGTCTGAATAGCACTGTACTGGAGATCACAACCGAGCTCTGGAATGCAGAATAGACAAAGATGACCAACATGATCACATGGACAAAGTTGATTTGGAAGTGTTTATGGTCGACTTCGTAATGAAGTTGCCTACGTATCCTGAAGATGGGAATCAAGCCTTACGTAGTTTGGCTCAGGTTCACTCGTGTATTAACTCTCTCCTTTTGCACTCTAACTTTTGCCAAGGCCGCCCTTTCTGGGTTTTCAACCTCGCGAGCTCAGTTTTTATTATTTCAAATTTTTCATGCTCTAACTTTTGCCTAGGTCGCCCTTTCGGGTTTTCGTCCTAGCGAGCCACTCAGGGATAGTATTTCTTCAACTTGTCCACGTTGATTGGTTGGGAGAATTCAAGGCCATCTAGGTCCATCAGAACGATAGCTCCACCCGACCAGATAGACTTGATGATGTAAGGGCCAGTCCAATTGGGTCTGAACTTGCCCCTAGGGTCGTGGATGGGAGCTCAGTTGTCTTTGAGCACTAGATCCCCTTCCTTCAAATTCCTGGACTTAACTTTCTTGTTGAAAGCCCTGGCAATTCTTCGTTGATAACCCTGGACATGATGCAGTGCTTTGAGCCTTCTTTCATCAAAGCGCATGAGTTCTTTGAACCTACTTTGCTGCTAATCTGCCTCAGCTATCTGACACTCAGCCAATACCCGTAATGACGGAACCTCAACTTCGATAGGCGTAATGACCTCCATCCCATAAAACAAGGAATACGTAGTTGCCCCAGTAGAAGTTGGAATTGAAGTCCGGTAGCCCCAAAGAGCAAATGGCAGCTTATTTGGCCAGTCCCTGTAGGTTTCCACCATCTTCTGTAGAATGTGCTTGATGTTCTTCTTGGCGGCCTCAACTGCTCCATTGGTTTGCGGCCGATATGTAGATGACTTATGAAAAGCCACGTTGTATTTCTCCAATAAGTCGATCACCTCTTTCTTGAAGTGGGAACCATTATCTGAAATAATCTCATTCGGGACCCTGTAGCGAAAGATGATGTTGTTTCTGATGAACTTAGCAACATGCGATGCCTTCAACACCGGATAAGATTGAGCCTCAACCCACTTAAGAAGTAGTCTATCACTACTAGAATATACTCATGCGTTGGACCCCTTCGAGTGATGTTTCAATTACATCAATCCCCCAAACTGAAAACGAACATGGCGAAGTCATGTTGTACAGCTTCGACGGTGGAATGTTCATGCGGTTTGCATGGATCTGACATTTGTGGCATTGCCGGACAAAGCCAATACAATCCTCCTCTATGGTTGACCAGTAATAACCCTGTCTAAGGATTTTCCGGGCTAGCATCACCCCGCTCATGTGCGCTCCGCACTCTCCTCTATGGATGGCCTCCATCAGGCGCTTGGATTCTTTAGCATCAACACATAGCTTGTGCATCCCCAGATGACCCCTCTTGTACAGTTTACCCCCGCAGACAATGAACTAAGCAGCCATTCTTCGAATTGCCCTCTTATCCTTGGCATTTGCCCCTGGTGGATACTCCTCATTTTCCAAGAAGTTCCAGATCTCGTAATACCAGGGGTTCTCATCTTGTACCTCATCTATGGCAACAATCAGCGCATAGGTTGGCACGAATTTCTGTTCAATGATGATCAGACGCATCCGGACTCTGAAAGAAATGTCTATCATAGAAGATAGAGTTGCTAATGAATCAGCGAACCTGTTGTTCTCTCTTAACAGATGGGTGAAATTCAGTTTTTCAAACCGAGGAATCAGAACATCCAAGGTCTGGTGATGAATTCTCATCTTTTCTTCTTTAACTTTCCAATCTCTTTTAGCTTGAGATACAACAAGGTTCGAGTCTCCGATGACATCAAACCGTTTTACCCCCAGCTCCAGGGCGGCTTCTAATCCAACAATACATGCCTCATACTCTGCCTCATTGTTCGACACTCTGAACCGGAGTTTGAATGCTAAAGGTATACGGGAATTGTCGAGTGCTATGAGCAACACCCCTATCCCATACCCATATTGGTTTGACGCTCCGTCAAAGTACATCGTCCAAGTCTCTTCTTCAACATGCAGAATGGCCTCGTCTGGGAATAGATACTCAACTGCTTCATCCCCTTCAACTGGGTGGTCGGCTAGGAACTCCGCTACCGCTCTCCCTTTCATTGACTTGCGCATCATGTACGTCAGATCAAATTCAAAAAGCAGAAGCAACCAACGAGCAAGCCAACCCGTAATTGTTGGTTTCTCGAAGAGATATTTGATGGGATCTAATCTCAAAACCAGTATTACAAAGTGAGCTAAAAGGTAGTGCCTCAGCTTCCTAGTAGCCCATACCAAGGCCCAACAAGCCTTCTCCAGCGGAGTGTAGCGGGTCTCGTAATCCAGCATTTTCTTGCTCAGGTAGTAGATAGCCTTCTCCACTTTGTCCTTAGACTCCTATGCAACCATGCAGCCCATCGTCGTTTCGGTCACTGATAGGTACAAAATCAACGGTTTCCCAGCTTAGACAGTGACAACACAGGTGGGTTCTGTAGATATTGCTTGATCCGTCCCATTGGAACTTCTTTCCTTTCTTCAGGAGACCAAACAGTGGTTCACAAGTCAAGGTTAATTATGCAATAAACCGTCTTATGAATTACACTTTACCTAGAAAGCCTCGCACCTCCTTTTCAATCCTTGGTGGTGGCATTTCTAAGATGGCCTTGATTTTGGAAGGATCGACCTTGATACCTCTCTGTGTGATCAAGAACCCCAGCATTTTCCCTGCTGTAACACCAAGTGTACATTTCTGAGGAGTCAGCCGCAACCGATACTCTCTGATCCGTTGGAAGAATTTCTGCAAGGCAGTGTACTGGCCCTCTCTTTCCTTGGACTTGACAATCATGTCGTCCATGTACACCTCAACCTCTTTATGGATCATATCGTGCAAAATTGTGGTCGCAGCCCGTTGATACGTAGCCCCAGCGTTCTTCAGCCCAAACGGCATCACCCTATAACAATAGGTTCCCTACGGGATGGTGAAAGCAGTCTTCTCCCTATCTTCGGGTGCCATCAAAATCTAATTGTAGCCTGAAAACCCATCCATGAACGAGAGCAGCACATGCCTAGCAGTAAAGTCCACTAATTCATCGATATGTGGGAGAGGAAAGTCGTCCTTCGGACTGGCTTTATTCAAATCCATGAAGTCCACACGTACCCGAATTATGCCGTCCTTCTTCAACACTGGAACTATAATGGCCAACCAAGTAGGTTATTCAGATACCAACAGGAACCTTACGTCAATCTGCTTGGTGACCTCTTCTTTGATCTTCAGAGCCCAGTCCGGGTGGATCCTTCGGAGCTTATGCTTAATAGGTCGGGCCTCTGGGTCAAGGGGGATCTGGTGATGTACAATCTTAAGATCGATTCTAGGCATGTCTTCGTAGGACCACGCGAAAACATTTTTAAAATCTTTTAATAAAGTGACTAAGCGCTTACGCTCCTTCGAAGACAACGTGGACCCGATCTGGACCAGCCACGGGTTTGTCTCAGTACCAACATTAATTGTGGTGCTTTCATTAACCAAGGGTTTCACAAACCTCTCCTGCTCTTGATCAAGCAAATATTGCAAAACCGGAGGAATTTCTTCCTCGTCGTTTTCATCAAAATTTTGAAAATCCTGATTAATGCAATAAATTAAAGGCACAGAAAAGTACTCGGAAGCCATAGCCGTACCATTCTCATTAATAACATCCATTCATCCCGATTCCTCTATTACAACAGACTCAAAGGAAAAAGAAAAAGACGACCTAAACAGGACAGTGGCATCCGGGTTATCACCCCCAAGAATATCGGACTCAGACTCGCAATTAGGAACTGATTTCGACTCCACGCACTTAGTGGAATCAAATTACGGCTCACTACGACCGTCTTGCTCGCCGATAAAAAGCCCTCCTCATATTGCCAAACGAGAGAGGGTGCGATAGATGCATCCAGAATGTTTTAAGATGGGCCCACAGCCATTTCATTGTCGATTATGGAAACTGAGAAGTTATCCCCCAAGCACTCCGGTACGATCTGAGGATCTGCGAGGAGACAAGCTAACGCTACCCCCATCTCAAATTCTGTGCTCTTCGAATCCTCCTCCTTACACTGCTCAGCCTCAGCTGGTGGGTCTGTCTGCTTTACGACAACTTCATCCCTGGACAATTGCAAGTCAAAGAAAATCTCAAATCTCGGCAAGCACCGCCTCTCTGCATTTAGCCATGGCTCTGGGAAGCCGCAGAACAGGAAGTCTTCCCCCTCCCGGACAAAGCGTTCGTTCAGGGTCCCCTGGATAGGCCGTTGCATTAATTCATAATGTTTCCCGGCTTGTTTTTCCCAGGCTCTTCCGGCCATCTCTCTTCCCTTCCTCACACAATCCTCCTTGGTAGACATATAACCTAAACCAAAGGTATGTGGGTTATGCGGCACTTCGGCCGATGCTGCAACGCCCTTTCGGCCACTTCTCCCTAATCACATCCCTGCATGTGTCAGAGCTTGTTCATAAGGTAGAAAGACTGTGCGCTGATGTATAGCCCCTTATCAATAGCTAGCATATTCTGTACAACCCGGGCCTCAACTAGGGTGAATCCTGACAAAAACACATCCTCCGCGCCATGCTTAATCTCCATAACTAGTGTAGAAACCTCTAGCGGAGGATGTATCAAAGAATTCCCAAAGTGATCGCCACTTCCTTCCCATGGGGATATTTCAACATCCGGTGCTGGGTGGAAGAGACAGCCTTCATCTGGTGCAGCCACGGCCGCCCCAGGAGTAGATTGAAGGTTACGAGAACGTCCAAGACATGAAACTCAATGTCCCATTGCCCCGGACCAACTTGAGTCCGAATCTGTACAGTCCCTATCACCTCTCGGCTGGTATTATCATAGGCCCGTATCACCTGGGTCGTAGGCACAAAATCCGCGGGCCTCAACCCGATAGCATATGTCGTTCTCAACAGACACACGTTTATACCAGATCCTGTGTCAACAAGGACCACCGGTACCCATTTTTCTCTACACTTAACAGAGATATAGAGCGGTTTGTTATGATCTGAGCCCTCAGGTGGCAGTTCCTTGTCAGTGAAGGTCAAGGTCGGGGAATCTCCTCCCGGGAAAACTAACCCTACCAATTGCTCGGGTGTGGTATCAATTGAAAGTTTCGCCTTGTCCATGGAAGAAAGGACGGCTTGTCTGTGAACTCTTGAGGCCATAAGCAGTCCCCAAATGGAGATGTTTGCTTGAATTTTCTTAAGCTGTTTCAATACAGCCTCCTCTTCAAGCAGTTTTTCCTTCTACCTCTCCTCTTCTTTGTCCTTTCAGGACACCTCTGGTTGATCCAAGTGTGGAGGCTTGAAGTACCACCCACTCCTGGTCATATGGTCGACCTCCTCAACGTACCAAGTGTCATCCGGTTGGTTCCGCCCCCAATCTTCGTCGGTGGGCAAGACGTAACTCGTCGTCGCCCCACCACATCCCATCGACAGCAAACAAATAGTTGTATGCGGTCGCTACAACACTTTACATCACGCCCCAAACCCGCCTAAAAGTTTGGGCATGACCCATTCAACAGACACAAAACACAAGTATACATATCTTATGGGGCCCGAGCGGAAGCATTTGATAATATAAAATACATAAAACATCATCCATTGAGCTACTACTACTATGCCAGATCGCACACATTACACTAAATAAATATTATACAGATAATTTACACATATGCCTCTCAAATAGGCACATAACACAAAAACTAATGAAGAAGAAATTATATACAATCAACCCAAAATAGACATCTAAGGTATAAATCGGAACTCGGCAAAACTTTAAAACGAGCGGCCGGTGGTGCTGGACGCCTCAAGGTTGATAAGAAAACACAAGCTTCAAAGGTTGGGACTGAACCCCCGATTGGTTACCTCTAAATGCATGCACAAAATACACAATGAGCGAACTCAGTGAATGATAGTGCATAAATAATGTATTGACTAACTTGAATATTCAATTATAAAACTGTAGATACACATGATTAGCTATTTCCCGTAATTAGTTCCACTACAGCCATAAGACCAATTCCCATAACAGACCGGATTTAAGCCAATATATACAGATGACCATAGCCTACAGATGCGTAATCGACCATGGGTCCGAATAACAAGAATAATGTAAACAACGGAAATAGCGGGAATAATGAAATCACGGAATGACAGAACGCATAAGCATGCTAATGTAAATAACAGATGTATGGATTCAAGAGGTGGCTCAGACGATTCCGTGAGGTGGCTCCCACCAAAGTGTAGCACTTCGTCTGACAAAGACTTTGTTCCATACCGTAAATATTCATATCTCAAACATAGTCTTATCAGAATGTAGTCTTATGCATTTCCACTTTCAAACCATTTTCAGAATCATTTTCATAATCATTTCCATATTCATTTTGCATAAGATTATATGTGGTACACCCATTAGCCATCGTAATGTAGGTCCGAAGACCACAACAGGTAGGTCCGAAGACCACAACAGGTAGGTCCGAAGACCACAACAGGTAGGTCCAAAGACCACAAAGTTGATACCAACAGCCACGGTATTGTTACCATGAGGGCCATAGGCCACGGTATTGTTACCCCCGGGCGAGGGCCATCCGGACTAAGGGTGCCACAAATACTTTTTAGAAACTGGATATTCGTTCGTTCATTTTCAACATATCATAACTTTTCAAAAATCAATCATTTGGTATCATGGTGTACTGAAAATACATAGCATAAGTTTAACGTAGCGTTCTCGATATTTATTAGCAAATGTTGAACATGTTTTACGGATTGAACACTTTCAGAAATATAAAGGTACCATAGTTCCATACTTTAAATCACTACATAAACATCATTGTTCCATTTATTCGCTATGAATTATTTAGGTTAATCTACGGATAACAGAATGTTAATAACGGATAACAGAATGTTAATAATATTCTTTAACGGTAAATAAAACACAAGACTATATAAACGATAGCACATTACCAATAACCATTAATCGTGAGACGGAATCTGAGAATAGTTTGAGTCATCCTAACGGATGCCAAATCCTTCCATGTTCACACCAATTCTCAAATACAACCATGTTAGCATAATTGTCATGGAAAACGCAATGTGAATAATAACAATAAGATTGATGTACATATGTAGTACTATTACTCACAGAGTTCGTGCTTGGTCCACCCTCGTGACCCTACACAATTGTAATACACAAGGAAATCGGATCACATAACTTATTTCGTTCTTAATTAATTCTCTTTATTCCAGTCACACATCACTTTGCGCTTCAACATAATTCAAACTAAATCTTTGAATCTCATTTCAACACTCCACAATTGAGTTCATGTCCTCCAGATCTTTACTAAATTATTTCCCTAATTTTTCCTTTACCTTATTACATGAATTCCAACATATTATAACAAGGTTCAATCGCTAAATTTAAACATAATTTCCAAGTGTCACCAAATACCAATTAAACTTGCACACATGAAATTCAACCCACTAATTTCATGATTTTACTTCCAATTTGGCCAAATCATCAATTAACATCATTACCCAACCTAGGGTTTCAAGAAAACATTAAGATTCAAGACAAATTCAAACTTACTAATTCATCACTTTCTATTCCAATTTTTCCATCAATTACACATCTAGGGCTCATAAATTAACTCCCAACATCTTCAAACCATAAAACCCACAAAGCTCAAACCCCAAAATTCCCAAAATCTCATAATTTCCTCTATATACATAACATAAATGGAATTTGCACCAATATACAATGACAATACCTCAAATCTATTTATGGATGTAAACATTAAAGAGTCTTAAAACCCTTACCTCCATAATCAAGCAAATGGTGAGTTTGAGAAGAAACTTTCACCAATCCAAATTCTAATCGGGTAAAAACTTTGATCTTTCTTAGTTCTCCATCCCACATGCCAAAACCATGGTGGATTGTTGATAGAAATGGGTGAAATCAAGGTTTTGAGAGTTAGGGTTCGACTAAGGCAAAGAGGAAAGAAGAGGGTTGAAGAAAATCTATGAAATGATCCAAAATCTCGTTTTTAACGCTGCTGTCCCGTAATTCCCGCTCGAGCGCACCTTTTCCGCTCGAGCGGACCTACTCACAAAGACAGATTCCAAAACTTCAAACAGGTGTAACTTTCCGTCCGGACTCGCTTTTAGGTCGTTTGTGTCCAAATTGAAGCCCCGGAAATAAGCTTTCCAATGGTTCAAACCTCACATCCAAATTCAAAGTGTGGAAAAGAAAAGGGCAAAAGAGTGGCAGCTGTTCGAAAATAACTATCCAAATTAAATTCTTTGATCCAATCTTACCTTACCATCATATTACCACCTCAACCAATACTCTAAAATAAGATAAGAACATTCCAAATACGTTAATTAAAGGATAAAAAACAAGCCCACGTGCCTCGGTACAACTCAACTCGAGACCCGCCGAGCGCAGGCATCAACGGTTGCCCGCTGAAGGTAAAATACTCCGCCGGCGGAGAATCACAACTCCTGAATCTCGGGCCGTCTCAAAATTGCCGAAACCCCAAAAGTACGCCGAAGCGTAAAATACTCCGCCGGCGGAAGGACAAATTTCGATTGTTTGGTAAAGATCACCAATTCCGCTTCAAAGGCATAAACCAACGGATAGTTCTTTAATTCCAATAGTAAACACATTAACCCCTAATTAAATAAGGATGACTTTCTATATGCACTTTGGGGTCGTTACACCCTTCCTCCTTAAAAGAATTTCGTCCTCGAAATTGAAGAAAACCAAACAGAGGATAGTTCAAACATAACCGTAAATCCACACTTAATATAAAAGGAATCGCAAATACTTCAATCAATATACACATATCGAATTTCAACAATGAGCCATTATAATCCCAAAGTCCATAACAACTAAGCGAACCACGTCAAATGAATGCTCAAACTTCAATTCCAATTCCTTCCCCAATAGTTCTAAAATTTCTCGTTAACTTTCCCAATAACACCAAAGCTTCATCTCATTATTCACAATCCTCGTATATTTCATACCTTCCAAATGCTATAACAACTTAAAGATATTACACATGGGTTTACTCAAATATTTGGTCACATATGACTCATAAGCTGTGGCAACCTCTTTAGGTTCACAAACAAATTCTAACTCAATGCCTTTGGGGCTCTTTGCTCACTATCAGAATTAGACTTATTAAGCCAAATCAGATTTCGAACAAACTCTAATAACCGCTTAAATCTCATATCAAGGAATTACACGTTCAGATTCGAGTATTAATAAAATCAAACACGGATCAAACCTTAGTGATCATGCTTTCCAAATTACAGTAAAATAATACTCATTTCATTACTAGTTTTCCAAAACAGATAAGACAGAATAGTTTGAAGCTCAACATAGAGTTTTCATCGATTATCCATTGAAGGACTTATTCGTACATAGCAAAATATTTCTTTCAGAAAACTTGCCATCTTGGGAAGATTATCCAGAAACTTATCATATCATAAACTTGTCAGAAATTCGTAACATTGTTATCACTTCAGAAAACACTTATCATATCGAACATTTCAGAACTTCGAACTATGAATTTCTTTAAACATTGAATAGCATAGTTATATACTTTGATTGAAGCACAAGGCACAATACTATAAAAGCATATGATTGATTACATTCTGTAATTATGTCCATTACAGTCACGGATTCAGTTTCCTTAGCAGAATGACTTTAAGTTCAATTTATCTTTGAAAGTCATAATCCAGATACAAAATGACCATGAACCCGAAATATACATACATATGTAATCAGAGAACTCAAAAGTTAGTCTAATACTGCTTGTATTTTCGGAACGGCCTTAGTCTGAAATACCGAATGAGTTACTAAATGTACACGACTTATAGTACGGAAAAGGTTTCTCAATCTTAAATTCTTATTACCGCAGGCAGGATTCTAATTCTTACAATAACTTATTAGAGTACCACCCATTTGGTTAGTCAAGAATTATCTATTACTTTGCAAGTGTCATATGGGCGAACACGTATTATAGGCGGGTTCCTTATGTTATTCAACTCTTTCCTATAAGGAGCCTCAATAACGGATCACGGGATATACGTAAACAAAGCAGATAATGATCACGATTTGATTTCGTTACAAGTACAAATTTGATTTCAAATTTTAAATTTCGATATCGATACCGAGATTACAAGAAACAAAGCACGGAACAGAATACAAATGACAGATTCCGTAACTATAAACAGACATAATCATATTACTTAGTTCAATATTTCCCATCGGAAGTTGTCGATAATTTCTCGGTTCACACAATCGTATGAAGTACATACTGCTTCAAGGTTAATAACTAATTCCCCAACATAGCTTATAATGCATAACAACGCATTCATAGAAACATGAGATCCAATAGTGACTCTAATATTAATTTACTTCCAGAACAGCTTTTGGTCCAGTATTACAATTATTACAGAGCGGCCTATTGGCCTAAAATAATCAGAACGACCTTTCGGTCCAAAATAGCCTTTCGGCCCAGAATAGCCTTTCGGCCCATTTAAATCGTCAGCCAGAAACAAATTCACAATTTTAAAAGGCCACGACATGCAGAATTTCTTCTTATGGCTGTCATACTTAACACAATCTCAATTTCACATAGAACACATCTTATCAAAATATTCCAATACAGTAGCTTCTCAGAATTATTGATCTAAGCATTGTTACAACAAGGAAGACATAACAAACCATCAAGTAACACACATATATTATTTCTTTTAATCTCAGATATATCCGATACTTAAAATTTAAACAATTTACTCAAATCTAACCATTTATAAATAACGAACTTACCGATCAGATCAAATTCTTACCACACCTCTGTAAGGCAATTTCCACGTTGCATGTCTTGCACTCTTCACCAGCCTATATAAAATAAACAGAGGCAAGAAAAGGACATATAACAGAAAAGGACATACAACAGACAGTTAACGTTGCCATCATTCTTTTCTTTTCATGTTCTTGCAGGATATCGTGCATGATGCCTAAATCTTTCTAGACATCCTAAAGCTCAATGGATTCGTGTGTGAGATGGCAACTCGTGCTCGATACCACATCACGCCCCAAACCCGCCTAAAAGTTTGGGCATGACCCATTCAAAATGAACACAAAACCTGTTATACATATCTTATGGGGCCTGAACGGAAGCATTTGCTAATATAAAATACATAAAACATCATCCATTGAGCTACTACTACCATGCCAGGACCACACACATTACACTAAATAAATATTATACAGGTAGTTTACACACATATGCCTCATAAATAGGCACATAACACAAAAACTAATGAAAAAGAAATTATATACAAACAACCCAAAATAAACATCTAAGGCATAAATCGGAACTCGGCAAAACTTTACAAAACGAACGGCTTCGGGTGGTGCCTGGACGCCTCAAGGTTAACAAGAGAAACACAAGCTTCAAAGGTTGGGACTGAACCCCCGATTGGTTACCTCTGTAAATGCATGCACAAAATACGTAATGAGCGAACTCGGTGAATAATAGTGCATAAATAATGTATTGACTAACTTGAATAATCAATTATAAAAGCAGAGATACACATGATTAACTATTTTCCGTAATTAGTTCCAAAACACCATAAGACCAATTTCCATAATGAGCAGATTTAAGCCAATATATACAGGATGACCATAGGCCTACAGATGCTTAAACGACCATGGGTCCGTAATAAAGAATAACGAAACAACGGAAATAGCGGGAATAATGAAATCACGAATGACAGAACGCATAAGCATGCTAATGTAAATAACAGATGTATGGATTCAAGAGGTGGCTCGACGATTCGAGGTGGCTCCACCAAAGTGTAGCACTTCGTCTGAAAGACTTTGTTCCATACCGTAAATATTCATATCAAACATAGTCTTATCGTGAATGAGAGTCTTATGCATTTCCGACTTTCAAACCATTTTCGTAATCATTTTCATAATCATTTCCATATTCAGATTTTGCATAAGATTATATGTGGTACACCCATTAGCCATCGTAATGTAGGTCCGAAGACCACAAGGTAGGTCCAAGACCACAACAGTAGGTCCAAAGACCACAAAGTTGATACCAATGACCACGGTATTGTTACCCGGGCGAGCCATAGGCCACAATTACTTTTAGAAGCCTGGATATTCGTTCGTTCATTTTCAACATATCATAACTTTTCAAAAATCAATCATTTGGTATCATGGTGTACTGAAAATACATAGCATAAGTTTAACAGAACGTTACTGATATTTATTAGCAAATGTTGAACATGTTTTACGGATTGAACACTTTCAGAAATATAAAGGTACCATAGTTCCATACTTTAAATCACTACATAAACATCATTGTTCCATTTATTCGCTATGAATTATTTAGGTTAATCTACGGATAACAGAATGTTAATAACGGATAACAGAATGTTAATAATATTCTTTAACGGTAAATAAAACACAGTACTATATAAACGATAGCACATTACCAATAACCATTAATCGTAGACGGAATACAGAATAGTTTCAGAGTCATCCTAACGGATGCCAAATCCTTCCATGTTCACACCAATTCTCAAATACAACCATGTTAGCATAATTGTCATGGAAAAACAGAAATGTGAATAATAACAATAAGATTGATGTACATATGTAGTACTATTACTCACAGAGTTCAGGTGCTTGGTCCACCCTCGTAGCTGACCCTACACAATTGTAATACACAAGGAAATCGGATCACATAACTTATTTCGTTCTTAATTAATTCTCTTTATTCCAGTCACACATCACTTTGCGCTTCAACATAATTCAAACTAAATCTTTGAATCTCATTTCAACACTCCACAATTGAGTTCATGTCCTCCAGATCTTTACTAAATTATTTCCCTAATTTTTCCTTTACCTTATTACATGAATTCCAACATATTATAACAAGGTTCAATCGCTAAATTTAAACATAATTTCCAAGTGTCACCAAATACCAATTAAACTTGCACACATGAAATTCAACCCACTAATTTCATGATTTTACTTCCAATTTGGCCAAATCATCAATTAACATCATTACCCAACCTAGGGTTTCAAGAAAACATTAAGATTCAAGACAAATTCAAACTTACTAATTCATCACTTTCTATTCCAATTTTTCCATCAATTACACATCTAGGGCTCATAAATTAACTCCCAACATCTTCAAACCATAAAACCCCCAATGCTCAAACCCCAAAATTCCCAAAATCTCATAATTTCCTCTATATACATAACATAAATGGAATTTGCACCAATATACAATGACAATACCTCAAATCTATTTATGGATGTAAACATTAAAGAGTCTTAAAACCCTTACCTCCATAATCAAGCAAATGGTGAGTTTGAGAAGAAACTTTCACCAATCCAAATTCTAATCGGGTAAACCTTTGATCTTTCTTAGTTCTCCATCCCACATGCCAAAACCATGGTGGATTGTTGATAGAAATGGGTGAAATCAAGGTTTTGAGAGTTAGGGTTCGGACTAAGGCAAAGAGGAAAGAAGAGGGTTGAAGAAAATCTATGAAATGATCCAAAATCTCGTTTTTAACGCTGCTGTCCGTAATTCCGCTCGAGCGCACCTTTTCCCGCTCGAGCGGACCTACTCACAGCACAGATTCCAAAACTTCAAACAGGTGTAACTTTCCCGTCCGGACTCCGTTTTAGGTCGTTCTTGTGTCCAAATTGAAGCCCCGGAAATAAGCTTTCCAATGGTTCAAACCTCACATCCAAATTCAAAGTGTGGCAAAAGAAAAGGGCAAAAGAGTGGCAGCTGTTCGAAAATAACTATCCAAATTAAATTCTTTGATCCAATCTTACCTTACCATCATATTACCACCTCAACCAATACTCTAAAATAAGATAAGAACATTCCAAATACGTTAATTAAAGGATAAAAACAAGCCCACGTGCCTCAGAAGTACAACTCAACCTGGAGACCCGCTCGAGCGTGCAGACCAACGGTTGCTCGGCGTAAAATACTCGCCGGCGGAGAATCACAACTCGAGAATCTCGGGCCGTCAAAAATTGCCGAAACCCCAAAAGTACGCTCGAGCGTAAAATACTCCGCTCGAGCGGAAGGACAAATTTCAGATTGTTTGGTAAAGATCACCAATTCCAGTTTCAAAGGCATAAACCAACGGATAGTTCTTTAATTCCAATAGTAAACACATTAACCCCTAATTAAATAAGGATGACTTTCTATATGCACTTTGGGGTCGTTACACTTTCTATGCCCACAACACATTCCATCCCCACAGGGGCTTTGGCCTTCCTAGCCCTCTCAAGATCCTTGATATTTTCTTGCTCAAGCCGCTTCAGTGCAGCCTCATGTTCAATGTCAATTGTACTCAAAAGCTGGATCTGAAAGAAATTCTTTACCCGATGCTCCCGGTGATTTCTTCGATTCTCGCCATTCAGCCGTTGATGTCCCCTGCTTCGACGGCCCTGTCTTGGCTGAGGTTGCTCAACAACATCTAGCTTGTCACTGAGCTACCCTGTGTTTTCTACTAATCCATCCAAGTCGAACCAGTTGACAGTCACGTCCCTCGAATCCTGTTCATTGAAGAATTACAGATTCGCGATATCCTCCTCCAACTCTGCTAGGTCATCTAACTCCTGACTAGGTCCATCCTTCCAAACCACACTGATCTCTGCCCCAACCGGCAACTCTACCCTCGGCTTAGCCTGGTTTGTTGATGTGATGTAACTATTCAAACCCCTCAGGCTCTGAATCAACATTCCTATCTGCCCCCAAAGTCATCCCGATTCTATCTTCGACAGTCACCACCATCGGTTCAGGTTGGGTTTGGGAGGTGCTCAACATGCACAAGTCCGTGCTGTCTGGAGTGAACACCTCAGGCTTGGGTAGGTGGGAGGGGGTGATATATATGCTTAGGTCATATGGAATGGCCGCGGTTTGGATCTGGTTGATGTGTTTGAGAGGTGCAGCTTGGTTATGTCATGGGAGGCGGTTGGTGGTGACATTTGGCTTTTCGGGTGGTGCAATCACCTTGTTGTCGATGAGATCATGAATGTCCTGACGTAACTTGAAGCACTGGTCGGTGTCCTGACCATGTTGTTGGTGAAAGGCACAATATTTAGTCGAGTCATGCTTTGGAGGGAGAGGATCAGGTAGAGGCCGTTGTTCTAACGGTTCTAGATGTCCTTTCTTGAGTAGGACTCCCAGAGCTTTGGATAAAGGCATATACAGCGAGGTAAAAACCCTTTTGCCTCGGGGTGGATAATTCGGAGTTTGGGGGTTTGAAGTGGAAGTACCAACAAAGGGATTGGCTGTTTTTGGAGTGGTGGTGGTGACCATGCCCACATCTGAAGTCCTGGCAGCTGCAGCACTACTCGTGTCTGCATTCGATCTGCGGGTAAATGCCCTCTTGGGCTGCTCTCTCTCGTGGTCAATCAAACCCTGCTTCATGGCGTCCTCAATCTATAACCCAATCTCGTGTAAATCCGCAAAGGTGGGAAAGGGTAAGACGATCATCTTTTGCATCAGCTTGGGTTAGAGATTGCGCACAATCATCCGTATCTGATCCTTGTCGACCGGCCTGGTGGTCATCATAGAAGCTTTGGCTCTCCAACGGGTTACAAAATCAGAGAAGCCCTCTTTTGGCTCTTGTCTAGTTGTCTCGAGATCACAAGTTGTGATCTCGATCTGCGTGCTGTAGGAGTATTGAGCTACAAAGGCGTCAGCCATCTCCTCACAGCTTCTCTTGACAGAATCTTCCAACTTCGCGTACCAGATGGCCGCAACACCCGACATGGTCCGGCCGAAGAGTGATAGTTTTTGGAGTCTCGTCAAGCCCATCAGGCGCAAAATATCCGAGAATAGCCACAGATGAACCATAGGGTCGCTCGAATCGTCAAAATGGTCAATGTGGGGCATCTTAAACCGATCCAGCAAAGTCACCGCCGAATCGGTGTAACCATCCTCTATGTCTGGAAAGGAATTCACACCTTGAGCCCTCTTGAATAGCTTTTCAAGCTTACTGACCTTCAAGGCGATTGGGTCCATCTCAGATTCAAACGGTGTATCTGTTGAGAAGGTTGGTGTCTTTGAAATCTGTGGTAGAACTGGTGGCGGAATTTGTCTTCTTGGGGCGTTTGCATCTTCCTGGACATTTGCAGTATCCCCGAGTGTTGCAATTCTAGGTGGGGGTAGGGGTGGATCTGAAGCGATGTCTCCGACTTGTTGTAGTTCTGATTCTTGCTATTCTTTGAAGTCCGCAAGCAACTCTGTTTGCTGGGCTACAACCTCAGCCTGACGTGCAGCAAACTCTACCTGGCAGGCAGCATCCCGCTGCATGGCGTGCATAGTCTCTTGGAGCTGACGCATCATCTTCTCCATTTTGACAGTAAAGTGTGGATTTGGTGGCGGTGTATGTTCCTCTTTGGAGAAAGCAGAACTCCGATCCCTCAGGCACAAGTGGGGTAAACAAAGACCTCTGGTATCGATTATCTTGATGATCGTGCTTAGATGACCTCACGTCAGAATCGAGGGTAATGACACAAACACTGGTTGTCCGTTAACTAGATCCTCAGATCGGGAAAGCCTTTGACCTCTGGTCTAGAGTGCTTGGGAAATATCTGCCTGGTAGGAAGCAATGATGCTAAACTACCTTGCAAAAAGATAAAATAAAGCATAAGAAGAAAACAATAAGCAAAAAAACGGACAGCAATTCGGCTTAAAATATGGACAACATATAGTTGACATTTGTAAGCTGAACACACTATTCTCAACACTGGTCACTGTCCCCGAATCACTGCCTCAAAACTGATACCCTCTGGTAAAACTGATTCCCCCAAATACTGATGCTCGCAGGCCTGATACCCAGACTTGCAAACTGATACATACATTCCTGTAGAGACACACTCTAAAAGCACATAGCAAGCAAGCGAGAGCCAAAGCACCCCTATGGAGGGGTAGGGTTTCCCTGTCCTATCTTGTCAGGAGCTAGGGTTTCACTACGCACACAGCGGTTTCAAACAACCTACAATCGGGTAAGCAACCTGTCCTAGTTTGGAATGGTCTCTATGGATTCCGATATGCACTAGGTCAAATGGTCAAAAAGGGTGCCTCGGTAAAAACTGAGGTTTTTGTTCCCATCATAGCAGAGCCCGTAACCGGTCAGCCTTATGGCACGCTTCTCAAAGCAAGCCTCCGGCAAACCGTTCAGTAATAGCAGGCGACAAACATGGTGTCATAGGTGCACCAATTCAAATGCAATGCAAAGAGACACATAAGTGTAAACAAAACAACATATCATGAGTTCGAGTCAAGTTCTCTAAATCCCCAGCAGAGTCGCCAGAAACTGTAGACCGCCCGAACTCCGCTCCGCATGTAAAGGTGCGATTTGTAGTTCTAGCTACTACAGTTCGGACTCCTGTCACGGTTCTGAATCTAATCTCACAAAGTGCAATGTAAGACTGATAAATCACCAAAGAGTCCAAATCCGGCAAATCGTTTTGGAAAATTGATTTTAATCAAGAACTGCCAAACATGGACTGCTTTGCCAGATTTCAGAGTCGCCACCTAAATATTTTGTTTTGGGAAATTTGGGAAACCCTGACTCGTGCCTAAGGCCACGTGTCCGTCATCACCAAAGTTGCCTTGGCTCGGGAACTTGGGTACGAGAAGGAAAGGTCCTGAAAGAAGCACCCCCGCTCGCCCGATCAAAGATCGGCCTCTACTAACATGATATATTGTTTTTGAAAACACATGCGTTCTTATTCTGGTTTATTGGCTAACTTACTATGTGATGCGCACAGCATACAAGTATAGACTCAATCACGCGGATTAGAACAAGACAACTCATGTTAGTTTTTGAAAGTGGTTTGAAAGTGCTACTCGCAAGTAGGCCAAAGCGTGGGTTTGCCACCGTCAAGTGGGCTTAGAAAAACATGATTTTGCCACTTCAAGTGGGATTAAAACTCACAATCTTTCAGTTGCTCCAATTCAGGAAATCAAGCGTCTATCCACAGGCATTCAAACAGTTATAGCAATTAAGCACATAGCCTCATGGCAAGCATCCTGAACATAGCAACACTTACACGCATGCAAGGATGCTAAAGCGTAAGAAGCTTACCTACAAAACCAAAGCATTAGCTATCTAAGCAAAGCAGCTAAGTAAAGCATTAAGAAGAGGTCCTCGGGGTGGGGGATGCATGCATGCTCGGTTGCCTCGTTCGGAAATTCATTACTATACCTCAACTTGCCTCTGTTTGCATTTGAATTCAGAACACTGCACAAACCTCCAAATAGCTTCTACTCCAACATAGAGACCTCCATGAGGGTTGCCGACCACTTAATGGTGTTGTAGACCACTTGCAGACCACCTAAACATGCTGCAGACCAGAGAAAGTGGTCAGCCAGCTGCTTTTTCTGGTCTGCCGACCAAAAAATCCTGCCAAGCTCCAATTTGCTGCAATAGAGAACAAGAAGGGGCACAGTAGTGTATTTGCAAGGTATGTGTGCACAACCACCCTCCCTATCATTTCTTAAGCTAAAGGGAGTGTGGTTCTTGACTCTCTGGCCACCAACCAAGCATCGCATTGCACAATGGTCGAGAAGTCAAGTTTGCACAATTCAATGTTAATGAATGCACAAATAACACATCAGGGCCTTAAACTCCATCATGCTTGATCAAGAGGGTCGGGGATCGAGAAATGAGGCACGTTTCATTACTTCAAGTATGAAACGTCCCTCATTTCTCGTGTTTGGATTAACACTCTACCCAAACACAATGCAATGCAACATGATCAATCTATCAATGCTAATGGCATGCAAACACAATGCAATACAACATGATCAACCTATCAATACTAATGGCATACAAACACAATGCAATTCAACAACATGCAAACAACATGCAATGCAACAAACTGCAAACACAATGCAATGTAACAACATGAAAACAGCATGCTCTTCTATGAATGCTAGAATGGCATGCACGAGTTTCCAACATATGAACAATGCATGCATGGCAAGTTTAGAAGCCTAAGGCATCAAAGCTAGGAAAGAACATCTCACAAGAGGCATGCAATACAATGCTCAACGGACTTAAACCGAATATGGACAGACCTAAATCATGCCAAAACAGTGGCCAAAATACTCTGAAACGATGGCATGAAAAGCAAGATAATACATGCTCATGCATTGGCCCATCAACTAAGCGTAAGAGCATAACTCTCAAACATGATTAAGAAGTGACAAGTGTGGAAGTGTGACAACACTATATGCCCTGAAATCAGGTGTGAAATGATGCCAAATCATGCACATGTCACAAATGAAGCATGCTAGGAGGTTCAAAGCTTGAAACTAGCATAGGCACTTGCACTATAGCTATGCAATACATGAACCATATGTCCAAGACAACCCAAAATAGTCCTAGAGCATGTCGAAACAATGCTAAAACATGTATGAAGTATAGCCAAAACAAGCTAGCATGAAGGCATGAAGCATGGAGCATGATGGGCCAACAAAGAGGATTACACTACATCTACCAACACCAAGCATGAGATGACTTTACCAACAAAAATTAGAGTTGTATCATGGCAAAATAAGACCAAAAACCCATTGAGATTGTTGCCCAAAAGCTTAAGCAAGATGGCATACACATAATGGCTCATGTTTAAGGCATAAAGCACCAACCCTCCAAAGCATTGAAAGAGAGACACATGTGAGTGTGTGGCCACATTACATGCACTGAAATCACATATCAATTGATGCTAAATCATGCAAATAGCCCGAGCAATACATGCTAGTGACTTGGAAACTCAATGCTAGTGAGCTAGAATGCACTATGACTATACAAAGCAAGGGATGCATGACCAAAACAACTTCAAATAGAGCTTAAGCATGGCAAAACATGGGTAAAAGCTTCCTGGAGTGGAGCCAAAAAAACGTTCTAGAATGATGATCCAAAGCATGATGCATGTTAGGCTAGCGAGTGGAGTTTCACTACAAGTGCAAGGAGCAAGCAAGAGGTAATCAAACCAACCCAAAACAGAGTTAAGGCATACTAAAATAGCACCAAAAACTTGCTGAGATAGGACCAAAACATGCTAGAAAGATGAGCTATCAACATAAGCATGTAAGGCTAGTATGCAGAATTTACACTACAAGTGTAACATGCAAGCAACCAATGATCAATCCATCCCAAAATAGAGCTATGCCATGCTCAAATAATGCCTAAGACATGCTAAGATGGAGCCAAAACATGCTAGAAAGATATGCTCAAACATGAGGCCAACAAGGCAAGCAACCATGACACAAGGAGAGGGGATGACCCCCTCCTATTTGGGACCTCAAAACACACTTTCCACCACTGAGTTTTAGTGGTGAGAAGGCCAAAAAGAGGTGGTCCCAATAGCTTAAAAGGATAGCTCAAAATAAGGCAAAATGAGGCACAAAAGGGGGTAGAACACCCCCAACACCAAAGAGGCCTTAAACAACCTTTCTTAACACTTAAAATTAGAACTTTTTGTAGTATAAAGTTAAGCCTAAAATATCATGCAAATAGGGCCAAAGACTTAAGAAAAACAAAGCTTTAGAGAGGATAGAGTCTCATTGTAACGAGTCCCCGAGGGACCTTATGCTACAGTTCGGACTCATTTCATCACGGTTCTTAATCTGAACCAAAGAGTCTAAATCTGGCAAATCGTTTTGAGAAAAACAGATTTTGAAAGAAGTGCCAAACATGGACTGCTTTGCCAGATACAGAGTCGCCACCTAAATATTTTATTTTTGGGAATTTAGGAAACCCTGACTCGGTGCCAAAGGCCACGTGTCCATCATCACCAAAGTTGCCTCGGCTCGGGAACTTGGGTACGATTGGGGAAGGTCAGCTATGAGCACCTCCTCTCGCCCGATTCGAAGATCGGCCTCTAGTAACCATGATATCCAATTTTGAAAACGTTATGTGTTCTTATTCTAGTTAATTAGCTAGAATTACTATGTGATGCGCACAACACAAAAGTATAGGCTAGATCGCCTAATTTGGAACGAAACATTGCATATCCGTTTGTTTGGAAAACACTTTGGAATTTGCTACTCGCAAGTAAGCTAAAATACGGATTTCAATGAGTTGTTCCAACTCAAACAATCCAACCTTCACCCACAGGCATTCAGGCAGTTTATATCACATAAGCATCTAGCCACATGGTAAGCATGCTGTCATGTTAACATTCACACTCATGCGAGATGCTAAAGCATAAATAGTTACATTGTACTCCAAGCCAAAACAAGAACATGCTAACAATCATGCATGATTCTAGTTCATGTTAAAGTGGCTAATGCATCGCATACAAAATGTCACTAGAATAGGCTCGGCTAATCTAATAATGGCATGTGAGATGCTACAGACAGCATGTATTCAATTTGGAATTTGAAATACAATGCAGTTAGCATGATGTGCCGAGCCCGGTGCATGCAAGACAAGTGAATGAATGCACGCATGCATAGCATAAGAATGCTAAAGTAAACATGTCCTAATACTAACCATCAAAAGTAGATAAATAAAAGGGAGAAAGAAGCGGGGGTTGGAAGACATGCACACACGCACCCACACTTATTACAAATTTGACCTCACTCGGAGAGGTCGAAAGAATAATACAATTTAATTAACCTACAAGCTAATTAAATAATACAAACCACCTAATTAATTAACAAATCAATTAATCTAATTAAGCAGCAAACAGCAGCCTCGGGAAGAAGGGTCCAATGCATGCGCGCTCGGTTCTACTCGGAAGTCACTGCCATGCACAAGATGCTTCTGCTTTGGCTGCTCTACTCCTCTGAAGACTGCACAAGTCCTAGGATATGCTCTCTGCACACTGTGGAACACCATCGGCTGAAGGGATTGGCCACCGGCCATGGATAATGGTCACCGGCCACAAAATACTCCATCGGCTACATATGGATGGCCGGTCGACATCAAGATGGCCGACCGGCCAAATCTTCTGCGGCCGATTTTGGCAAAGCGACAGAGGGCAATACTTCGCATGGCAATGCATTTCAAGCAAATATGTGCACCAACACGTCCCTTATCATGTTTATGACTCAAAGGGACATAGTCCTTGGTTCTCGGACCACCAATCGCGCATTTCAATGTGTGATGGCCCAAGAAACCAAGTATGCAATTTCAATTTCAAATGAAATGCAAACCAAATGAACACACCAAAGGGGCCTTTAACCTCTATCATGACTTGATCAGGAGGTGAAAGATACGTCCAATGATATGCAACCTAGGCATGTGACTAAGTATGCAACATGAACATACAAATGAACATGCAAAGATGCAACTAACAAGCATGCAATGTATAATGCCAATGTGCACACATGCAAGGCATACAACATGTTAGACAACTTAGCAAGACATTCATGCCAAATACACTACATACCGAAGAGGCCAAGCGTATGACAACATACAAGGTAAGCATGCTATAATACATGGATGGTGGACTTGCACTGATTTGGACAACCTTAAACTAGGCCCAAAACAGTGGCCAAGGTGCTAAGGAATAAGGGCTAATTGACACACAAACATGCATGCAAACATGGACCAACACTTAAGCACATAACGGCAACTTCCAAGCACACTTAAAAGAAGCTAACATCAGAAAATGGCATGCAATATAAGCTCTGAATATGCATGAAATAGAGGTGCCAAACCTACTAATTAACACAAGTAATGCATGCTAGCATGGCCAAAACTCAAGGCAAGCTAAAGGGGTATGGGATCACACTTAGCAAGACCAAACATGGCATGAATTAAATGACCAAAAACAGAGTTCTAGCATATTAAAACAAAGCCTAAGGACTACTTACATGGCATCTAAATGACTTAAATTCAAGAGCACGCACAATGACCAAACATGGAGCATAAGGCACAACCTTATAAGGCATCAAAGAAGCATCAAAGGCAAGCATGCAAACATGTCATGAGGACTGAAATGATGCTATAAGTGGTGCCAAACCACTGAAATAAATCAAACAATGCATGCTCAACACTTCACACACTTAAAGCCTACAAGCTAAACAATGCAAAAGGGCTATGCAATACATGGCAAACATGGCTAAAACAACCAAGGGAAGACCTTAACCATGGAAAAACAAGTACAAAAGCTTCACAAAGCTAGGCCCAAAACATGCTTCAACAAGGGTCAAAACCTAGCTGGATGTTAAGGCTAAATGATGGCATTACAAGACATGTATGCAAGGCATGCAAGCTGTGTCCAAACCAACTCAACACAATGGTATTTCATGGAAAAATAAGCGTAAATATCAATCAAGGAATGGTAAACACACACTTAAACTAGATGCTTCCTTAAGAGGCAAAAATGGCCCTTTTCAAGGACAACAACGAGAGGGGGTGGCCCTCTCCTTCTTGGGACCTCAAGGCACCATCCTCACCACTGAAATCCCTTAAGATTTCAGTGGTGAGGAGGCCTAAACACAATGGTCTCAGAACTCAGCCAAAATGGCACAAAATGGAGCCTAACAAGGCTTAAGAGGGGTCAAACAACCCCAAAGCTTAAAACACCCTTAACAAACTATTTAGAGCACTAAAAAACAGAACTTTTCTATGTTATATGCTAAGCTCAAAAACAGATGCAAGATAGGTAGAAAAGCTTTACAAAAATGGGATATTTAAAGGTAAAGGACCTTATCCTTGAAGACCCTCTTCAAGAATGGAAGACCAACTGCTTCTTTGGCTCAAACTAGCTCCAAAACTTCAAAAACAACCCCCAAGGGCCTCAGCTCCAAGAAAAGGTGTGATGGTGGGTGTTTGTGTGCAAAACTAGGGCAAAACACTCACTAAACACAAGAGAGAGAGAGATATAGAGATGGAGGATGTATAAGCCCTAACCCTAAAACTCAAAACCCTTTGAAAATGCTGTCTAACTTGTCTAACCCTAAACAAGAGAGAAGAGGCTCCCTCTTATAGAGCTTTAATCTTGCAAGCTCACAAAACAAGCTTTCTAAGAGGGAGATCCCTCCATACACGTGTATGGAGGGGAGCCAAGTGCATGCCAGCTTCACAAAAAATATCTGCAAAAGCAGATACACAGTAGCCGGCTGGCCAAAAATGCAATTGACCAAAAAAAGATAGCCAGCCGGCCAAACATTTGGCCGGTGGCAACAAAACACAGCCGGTGGCCTCAAGCCATGGCTGGTGGAGTGTGGGGATGGCCCACAAGCCATTCCTTGCCCCTCCAAGGCAAAACACAAGTGTTTGGTGCAAAACCAGACACAAAACAGTCGAGTCGAGAGATCCTGAGGCAAGGCGCGTAGCCAAGACCTCTGGGAACTCAAGACGAACACAAACCTGGATGATCACCGAGTGTTCAAATGGTGACGTCCAAGTCTCGAGGATGGTCCAAAATGGGGTGTCTCTGATTGCCCTCTTTGACAGAACTCGAAAGTCATAACAATGATGGGAGTGAATGTCAAAGCCCAAAGACGACCCATTTTTGACAAGGCCGAAGACTTAGACAAACATGCAAGACAAACAAGATATGCACCCGAAGGCAGGGGCAAAATGCAAGACAATGCACAAAGCCGAACATAACTTATGATCATGCAAAGAAAGCTGTAACGAAGCATAACAATGCAACAGTTTTAAGCTAGCATACACCAAACTACACTACAATGCAGAAAGGATATAAGAGAATTATGCAATTCTCGACACGTCTCACTCGGAGGATACAATACCTGTCCGGTTCATCTGGTTGCACCAGCCTCAAATGAACCGTACATACAATATTGTGCCTGGAAAGAAAACAACTTAACAAGTACGATATCGTTAGCAACATGCATAACATGCAAAATGTATGCAAAATGATATGCAATATATACAAAACTATGTGTAATAATGGAAATGGAAATGCAATGTAATTGAAACAATGCAAACGATATGCAATGCAATTGAATCATGAGCGGTTCAAAACCACACAAATGTCAAATAGATTGATGGAAGTAACAAGTCTGTCTACCATAGAAAAGGTGCCGTAACACTCAAAGCGCGTGCACATGTAGAACTATGAGTGATGTAGACGGACACAAGAACGAGTATTGGGTGGAATGACATAAGTGGGGAAACAACCCGCTAACGAAAGAACAATGATCATAATGCTGGATGCAAAAATTACACTACAATGTAATATATACAGTGGATATGGCATGCAGCCAGACCAAATCTTGCCTAGGAAAGGCATGGACACAAACAAGCCATGTCTAACACGGAAAATGGCGTCGTCACCCTCAAACCAAGTTCAACAAGGAATAGGCGCCAGACACCAAATCTCGTAACCGTGTTTCAACATGAAAAGTATGGGCACATACCAGACCAAGCTCAACAAGGAAAGGCGCAAGCCATAGATGAGTGTGATGCAACTAAATGCATGCAACCTACAATGCAATATATACAATATGCAATGGAATGGATAGATATGATGGACAAGGCACACAGGCCAAACCAAATCTTGCCTAGGAAAGGCATGGACACAAACAAGCCATGTCTAACACAGAAAATGTGCCGCCACCCTCAAACCAAGTTCAACAAGGAATAGGCATGTACATATGCAGAACTATGCTTCGACGTGAAAAGTATGAGCACATACCAGACCAAGCTCAACAAGGAAAGGTGCGAGCCCTAGATGAAAGGGGTGATGCAGTGAATGCATGCAAACTACAATGCAATATCTACAATATGCAATGGGATGTATGTAAATGCAATATTTACAGTGGAAATGCATGACATATGCAATATTTAAAACGATGCATGACATATGCACTATTTACAATGTAATGCATGACATATGCATTATTCAAAATGGGATGCGTGGCATATGCACTATTTACAATGTAATGCATGACATATGCACTATATACAATATAATGCATGACATATGCACTATATACAATGTAATGCATGACATATGCACTATTTACAATGTAATGCATGACATATGCACTATTTATAATGTAATGCATGACATATGCACTATAAATATTTTTTTATTTTTGAAATGATGTGTTTTTTGAGATGCATGTTGCATGGAATGCGCGACAACGCAAGTCGCTTGAAATGCATGACAATGCATGATCTTTTTCTTAATGTGCGATAACGCGCGGCTTGAGGTGCGTGAACATGCATAAACTTTAAACGCGCGGCTTTTGAAATGCATGACAATGCACATGAACTGTGCACATCAATGCACCAAAGGTCTTGCACCTTCCAAGGATTTAAGGTCTCCTAGACCGTTTAGTGCACAAGATGCTGTGATGCCAAAATAAGCGTGATTGAATGCAATGTGATCGTGCGATGGAGGTGTGCAAAATAGCGCGATTGAATGCATGCAAAATGCAATGAGAGGCGCAAAATAGCGCGATTGAATGCACGTAAAATGCAATGAGATGCGCAAAATAGCGCGATTGAAATGCGATGCACAAGACAGTGCGAAAGAGGTGCGCAAAATAGCGCGATGGAAATGCGATGCACAAGACAGTGCAAAAGAGGTGCGCAAAATAGCGCAATGGAAATGTGATGCACAAGACAGTGCGAAAGAGGTGCGCAAAATAGCGCGATGGAAATGCGATGCACAAGACAGTGCGAATGATTTGAAATGCACAAGATAGTGCGAGCGACATGTGTATGACACTTACAAGATATGTGCACAACAATGCGAACTAAATAACGAATAACCAGTGTGCGTTCACGACAGAGCGTTGTAATGCAATGCAAATAAGGCAACTTTCGAAACTTGTGAGACAAAAAGGATACCAAAAGGATACGCCTTGCACAAATTTGAGTGCCACGAACAGAAGACACGGTCTGAGGCTAAAACGGAGGCTGGTTGAGCTTCGGAAATGCACTGTTCTTGCACTGACTTGAGCAATGAAGGTCCCAAACCACTCATTTGACCCAAACAAGGCTGTAGGAGGCTCACCGGCCATCGGGGGAGGCCACCGGCCACAAAAACACATCACCGGCCAAATATTTGGCCGGCCGGCCAAAAATGTAGCCGATCGGCCAAACATGCCTAATTCGGGGCAGTTTTGACTTTTCACCTCGGGTCTTTTAAAAATAGGGTTTCAAACCCTATTTTTCTCATTTCCCTCTAGCCGAAATTGTTTCCCTCTCTCTCTAGAGCACTTTTCCTCCTTCGTTCCTCGTTTTTCTCGTGTTTTCGCGCCCGTTTCATCTTCGATTCGCGATCTCCTTCGCGTTTCGAACATTTTGAACCAAAAATTTCTTTGTTTTGGTGTTCCTTTTGCCATTTCCACCTTTTGGGGTTTGTTCCCCTTGAGTTTCTCTCAATTCCCACACCTTTTCCATTTCCCGGCTTTTTCGGCCATTTTCCGCCCTCTCGGGGTTGACTTTTCAGTTGACCCTTCGCATTCTCATTTGATTTCCACTTTCCCGGCCATTTTCTCATCACCTTTGATATGGCGGATGATATTCCATGGGGCAGGACTCCCCCAGATCATGAGATGGATCTCGGGGCCGAGCTTCTCCCCTGGAGCGTCCGTCCGTTCGTTCCGGTGACCTACCGGCCAGCGATTTACGTACTACCTCCCGATGGACTTCGTCAGTTCAAGAGTTTTGACTGGAGCGTGCCACAGATTCGCTTACGAGCCGATCTCATCTATCCTTCGGCACTTCTGAGGTACAGTCTTCCCTCTTTTTTATTTTCCGCAATGTAGAACATTTAACTGCCATAGTTGATTCCATTCTTTAACTGCTTAACCAGATACACTGATACACTGCATGCTGTAGTTGACTGTGAACATACTTGCAATCTGATATCTGTTTGAATCGAACACGTGCACACACACTGCACTTGCCCTAAACCACTCAAACACACTGACACAGCACACATTGTAGTCCACTGTAATCACACCAGCACCTGATATATGTTTGAACTTGAAAACGTGTACACGCTACATCTGTACTGAATCACTCAAACACGCTGACACATCGCATATTGTAGTTTACTGTAAGCACACCGGCGCCCGATGTTTGTTTGAACTTGAAAAACGTGCACACACACTGTATTTGCATCAATTTTGACTCTTCTTCAAAATTGTACATTTTATATTGCTTCGCAACTGTTTGCTTTTGAACAGGGCGATTCCCATATCGTCTGTGCGTATGGGAATGTTGCTGCCAGGGATTGGTACATGGAGTTGCCGGAGGCAGTTCGTTAGATCATGGACCAGGCAGGCTTCGGTGCCTTCTGCAGAGGACTCTCACGCCTCACTACGTGCAGACCTCTCCTTGCCGCTCTGGTGGAGAGGTGGTGGGACACCACCGACTCATTCCATCTTTCCGCTACTGGGGAGATGACGATGACTCCCGTCGACTTCTCGATGCTCACAGGTATCGGGGTTGAGGGTGATCTGATCCCGTTTGACACCGACATGGACGAGTGGGAGGCCGCTCAGATATATCTGCTTGGCGAGGTGCCGCCTCTCGCCCGTCCAGGCTTCGTCCGGTATTCATGGTTCGAGGTCCAGTTCAGAGTCCAGCCAGCTTTGGCCGAGGAGGTTCCGATGACCCAGGAGGAGGTGGAGCAAGATGCGCGCTTCGATGTTTCTACTAGGACGACTATTTTCACGATCGGGCGAATACTGGTGCCCCTTTGTTTGCTTAGCACCTTAGTGGATGTCACACGATCTCGCGCTATGATCGGGTGGTGCCGCCGTGCTACACTCTCTGGATACATGAGCTCGACTTCCCGTGGCAATTGTTTCTGGGGCTATTGGCGCGCTTGGGAGGTACATTTTCCTTCTCTGCTTTACATTTCTACTTTACATTTTCAGACTCAGATCAGACCAGACATCGCACACTGTGGTCTGCTTTACACTGACTGTATATTGCACACACAGTACACATATACTCTGCTTTACACAGACTGTACACTGCTCACACTGCACAATACACTGCGCAACACACGGCTCTGCTATTCTACTTTATTCTATACTCTGCTTTACCTGATAAGCATACTGGCATTTACTCTGGAGTTGTGGGTGTACGCCTACCTTCCCAGGCTTGCCCCAGTGCCTGACGTAGAGACCCCTCTTGTCATCCCATTCTCCCGGTGCTTTGACGTGAGGTGTGTGCGGAGGCCCCGGGAGACGTTCATCTTCTTCCGTCGCTACATTGACACCATCACTGCCGCGGAGGTACGTTCAGTCTTTAGAGTTTGTTTAAGCTTCGCTTTGTACTATTTTTTTCAATAACAGTAGTTAACAAAATTGTATTTCATTTTCAGATCACTTGGTAGCCTTGGGCTCCACTGCCGGCTAAGATTTGGAAGCGGTTTGCAGGTGCTGTGGAGACCGCCCGGTTTAGGATTCTCTTGGAGGGCCCGGTCTGCCGGGCTTGGTACCTAGGCGAGTGCTTCCTGCGCCAGACGCTGGGTCTACCGGAGCAGATAGTTCCAGCTCCACCCCCTGAGCACATGAGGGACACCGAGAGATACACTCTCGAGCAGATGGCTGAGTACACACAATACCGATGCGATCGTCACGAGGCATATGCGACTACACAGAGTTCATCCGACCTTCCTTATGTAGCCTTTGAGCAATGCACGCTAAGCCGAGAGAGAGATCTGTGGTGCTGACAGGCAGTACAGAGGCGGGACATCGAGGAGGGCTCGGGTCCGTAGGGGGAGTGGAGCCTGGAGAGGGCGGGGAAGTTGGCAGACCGCCACGGCGATGACGCAGAGGGCGTATGGGCGACCTACCGTATTCCCTTTGCTCCTCCGGTGATCACGAGTTGGTCGGTTTCTACGACTTGCCTCCGGTATGTATTACTGCATTTTGTACAGTTGTTTCATTTCATTTTGTCTGATATTCCGCAGAATGCTGATGCTTCTAATCATTTTTTGCAGGCTTCCTCTGAGTACACTTGGCAGTCACTGGAGTTGAATGCTTCCATGATGGGGATGCTACAATGACTTTCGACCTCGCCCTTTACGGTATCCCTAAGATGTTCTCCTGACCACGGTCCCAAATGTAAGTCGCTTTCCGCAGCATCGATGCACAACACAAAGACTCAATACACAACCCTCACAAGATCTCGATACTGCACTCATGCAACCGTGATTCTTGACACACTACTCACAGTATTCACACACTGTACTCGTACACTGCATTTTGTACCGACACACTATTCACAGTATTCACACACTGTACCCTGTATTCTGTACCGATATTCTATGTTGCATAGCATACTGATGCGTCTGCAATTTTATGCTTTTCAGCCTCCCTTCCAGATTCCCACTGTAGGAGGTGCTCCAGCTGGACCTTCCGTTCCTGTTCGAGGAAGAGATGATGAGGGCTGAGTATACCCCCGCACCAAGGCGGGGCGCACTCACATTGGGAGTAGCTCTCGGGCGCCAGTCCCTGATGATGATGACGAGGAGTCGGAGGCTGAGGCGGAGACAGAGTCGTCGGAAGAGGAGACCGGAGACGACTCGGGCTCAGACTCAGATGATGACGGTGCTGATGATGCTCCTGGACCTTCGTCCAGGAAGAGGACTAAGACGGACCCTCAGGCTTGAGGCCACTTGACCTTGATACAAATTTTTGCTGTTTTTTTTCTTTTTTTGTACTTTTCCCTTTTTATTGGTAGCTAGGGTACCGTGTACTGCCGCAGGCAGATTTTTGTTTCCAAAACTTTGTACTTGAAAAGATGATGAAATGAAACAAACTTTTTGTCTAAAAAAAAGTGTTACATTTGTATATTTCATACATTGCATCGCATTACATCATATTACACCTGAATGTAAATGAGATTGATATGTTGTCTGAAAATTGAACACTCATATCGTAATAACCAAGTAACTAACCAACCAACAGCAAAACAACCCATGCAAACCACTGCCTAATCTGAACATACAGCTCATACTCTGCCGAGGATTAATCTACATACAACCCGTAACACAACACTCGGTTCATTTTGCACACGGCAACCTCCGAACAAACAGCCCAATCTGACCAGACGGAATACGAAGGTGAAACCGACTGGAATTGAAACACACTCAGATGCCCCAAATTTTCCCCTTTCTTCTTTTGCTTCGCATAAATGTAGAGAATGGCACAGCACTCTGAGCATAAATGATTTTTGAAATTGAAAAAGGGTTTTTCAACCGGGGTATCGAGCCTAAAACTGAACACAGCGAGAAAGACTCAAGCAAAAGGTACACGACCTAAACACAACGAGACATGCTCGGAAAAGACCAAAAACGAAAGTTGGGCTAAACAGGACAAAAGATACGACACACGGACGTGTTTTTTTAAAAAAAAAAAAGCGAAGACCTCGGATCTCGAGGAGCTAGTTCCTCCGGTATGTTTCCACTTCGATTTGTGATTCTCACATCACTCGGCCCTCGGCTCGATTTTTCTCTCAAAACCCTTTTCCTCACTTTTCTCGACTTACACCTCTATTCTTTATTCTATCATTTTTCATCCCTCCCTGGTGATTGATGGATGAATAGAAGTTGTGGGTTCATGCCTAACACTATTGGCTCGCGGCTATTTCTTCTGGTGACGTCTAGTCGATGTTCCGGATGGGGAATTGAGTGTCTTGATCCATTCCAATTTGTGCTTCGCACTTGGCTTGATACCTCGTTGTTTGGAGGGTGAGAGAGCTTTTAGCCCTTTACTGACAGCTTCAATGGTGCCCTTTTCTGGCAAGTATGTTGATGACGGGGGAAAGACAGAACACCTGACTCGACTGTGCCCCTAGTTCATCATTTTGGCCGTTTTTTCTTGTTTTGGTTTTCTACTAAAACAGTTTTGACCAAGGTGAGAGTTAGATTAACATGCTTGTTCAATTTCTGATTTGAAAATCATGCAAGTTAGGCTTCGAGCATTGAAAATTTTCCTTTCTTGGGTCCAAGAAATGGTCGTTAATGGAAAATGAAATAGTTTTCGAGAAAATAGTCAACCTCAGTAAAAATTTTCAAAAACTATTTTTGTAAACGGCCAATGCTAAACGAGCACGGAATCTACCCTCGAGATGCGCAACCTCAGATCGGAGGCAATGGAGAATTGCCCCTTGCTTGGAAGGGCTGCATGGCAATGGAAAGTTGCCCTTGGTTTGAATGGCACCGCAACGCATTGTAGTCAGTCCTCAGAGTGACAAACACAGCCAAAGTCTCGGATACAGAGAAGGCAAAGACGATCAAAACCATTACATGGGTACAATCAATTGGAATTGTTTGTAGCTGGACTTCATAATGAAGTTGCCTACGTATCCCTAACATGAGAATCAAGCCTTACGTAGTTCGGGGTTAAGGTACACTCGAGTATTAACCTTCACTTTTTAGGCTCTAACTTTTGCCAAGGCGCCCGCTACGGGTTTTCGACCTTGCGAGCTTTGTTTTTCTCTTCTTTTTTTCAATTCTTTTTTTTTCTCTTTTTTCTTTTTTTGTACTTATTTTTTCTTTTTCTTTTCTTTTGCATTTTTTTTTTGTTATTTTTCTCTTTTCTTTTTCCTTTTGCATATATTTTCTTTGCTCTAACTTTTGCCTGGGTCGCCCTTCCGGGTTTTTGGCCCAGCGAGCCTCTCAAAGGGGTAAAAGTGTAACAAGTCCATGCTAAATGGTTTTCAGATTGAAGTCTCCCTGTATCCAGGAGGATGGCTGTTGTAATGACCTGCAGAAGGATTCATCTTCGGCTTTTCGAGCACATCTAACATTTCTTGCCCCTAGTTCGAGGGGTACTTCTATTCTGGCTTTGCAAGCTTCTGTTGACGACGTCTGACCTCTTGATCTGACTTTGGTGCCTCTTGTTCGAGGGCTGCTTCAAGCCTGGCCACACGGGCCTCACATGACGGTTGACCGTTGAACGTTCTGAATAGGTTCAAGGCTTGAAAACAAACGGATTGAATCTTGAGGCTGAGAGCGATCCTAGGCTGCACAATCTCAAGAGTGATTCCATACAGGTCTTCACAGGACCGCGCAAAACATTTTGTTTTTGAAAGTTTTTAAGAAAGCGACAAATCACTCGTGCTGAAGATAGTGTGGAACCAATCCGGATCAAGGCAGGGTCCTTCTCAGTACTCACGCTAACAAGCATGATTTCATTCATTAAAAGGCTTAGCACGCCTATCTTTCTCTCAAATTGATCAAAGTTTTGCAAGACCCGAGGAATTCCTTCCTCTTCGTTTTCATCACCATAGTGTTCAAAAAGGTTGTTGAAAAACTTAGGTCATTACAATGATTTTCAGGACACAAGAGGGCAGGTAGAATGTACTGTCATTCCATTCGAATCCTCTGGCACAACCAGCTCAAAATTAGCAAGTACAAAAACAAGATAGCCGCAGCTGTTTCATTCAGATTTCCTTGTTACAACTGGCTCCACAACAGAGACAGACTCAAAAAGAAAGCAAAATGAGTAATCGCAAAACAAAACGGTGTTCGAGGCAACAACCCCAGAATCACCTGACATTCTATACAAGGGGACTGACTCGCTACAACAAGATGCACTTAAGCAAAAAGAACTAACTGAAGACGAAGAGATAGACTCAAAACAAAACAAAAGACTGACTCGACACCCAAGCCAGAATTTACAAAACTAGCATTCGCAGATGCTCAAAAATGCATGCTAGACGCCACATCCAAAAATATGCCAAGCGTCACCCGTATGTGGCTCATTCCTCGATTACATACTCGCAGTATCAGTATCCTCAAAATCCAGTAGCTGGGTAGTAACAGACTTGGCTGAGGTGGGTGGGAGGATAACCTCGTTGTCGATCAAATTCTATACCTCATGACAGAGGTGGAAACAATTATCGATAGCATGACCGGTTTGCTAGTGGTACGTACAGTACAAAGCAGCATCATGTGTGAGAGGGAGATTCTTCGGGAGAGGCCGAGTCTCCAAGGGTTTAAGATGCCTTCTTTTGGCCAGGATCTGGAGTGCCTTCGACAACGGCATGTAAAGAGCATGAAAGACCCTGTGCCCTCGGGGCAGGTACTTTGAAGTTTGGGTATTCTTGCTAGACGTACTAGCGAAAGGGTTGGCAGGCACTGTCTTGACTTTCTAATCTTTCCCGGGTGCAGGGTTGGGAACGGAAGGAACTATTCTGGCATGACGGGGCCTATCCCGATTTTCGACCGGTATCGCTTCGGTTGAGCGGGAAAACAACATCCATGATCTTGGTCATGATCAACACCTATTGCTTACTCATCCCCTTTTCAAAGCCTTTGACCGACTACGGCTTGTTCAATGGGATTTGGCATCGCCTTCATTTTGTCCTTACCGCCTCAGCCTAATCGAGGGTTTGGGTTGATGTTGATACGTCATTGCTATAACCGGAGGCCACCTCGGGTTGGCTAAGTTCAATCACAATCCGTCCCAACAGTGGGGGCTCCTGGGGTACAAAATTCCTGGCATATGGTGCAGCTGGTGGTGAAGCTGACATTCCATAAGCGAGATCCGCCACGGACCTTTGGAGGTCGCCTGTCATCTCCATCAATTTGAATGGGGTGGGCTCACGAGCCTGATACAACTGGGGGTCCAGACCGGGTGCGCAACAGGCGACCTAGGTGGATGTGGCACATCAACATTGGTCTCACTTTGCAGAGTGATTCCTTGATCTAATGCGGCTGTCATAACCACGATCTCTTCCGAATTTTGCATCATCATAGATCCATCAGATTTGAGGTGATCGACGGATCAGATATCTGTTTTGCCTCAGCAAGGGGGAACACTGACTATTCTGTATCAACTCTCTGAACTGAAAGGAAAAACAAGCAGCATTTCAGCCCAAGCGGAACAAACACAGGTGTAGTCGAACAACTGTACTCTACTACTGATCACTGTTCCCCATAATCACTGCCCCAAAACACTGAACCGGATATCCACAGATATAACTGATTCCCACAAACTGATACTGGTGCCCTCAGGCCTGATACTCAAATTTGCAAACTGATATGTGCGTTCCTGTAGAGATACATTCTAAAAACACATAGCAAGTAAAGAGAGGCAAAACACCCCTATGTTGGGGTAGGGTTTCCCTGTCCTATTTTGTCAGGAGCTAGGGTTTCACTACGCACGCAGCGGTTTCAAACAACCTATATCCGGTAAGCAACCTGTTCTAGCTTGGAATGGTCACTATGGATTCCGAATATGCACTAGGTCGAATGGTCGAAAAAGGTGCCCCGGTAAAACCGAGGTTTGTGTTCCCATACTGGCAGAGCCCGCAACCGGTCAGCCTTATGGCACGCTTCTCAAATCGAGCCTCTAGTAAACCGCTCAGGAATAGCAGATGGCCAACACAGTGTCCTAAGCACACCAATGCACATGTAATGCAAAGAGACACATAAGTGTAATCAAAACAGGATATTATGAGTTTGAGTCAAGCTCTCTAAACTCCCCAGCAAAGTCGCCAGAAACTGTAATGAGTCCGCGAGGGACCTCATGCTACAGTTCCGACTCATTTTGTCACGGTTCTTAATCTGAACCAAAGAGTCCAAATCTGGCAAATCGTTTTAAGAAAAACAGATTTTGAAAGAAGTGCCAAACATGGACTGCTTTGCCAGATATAGAGTCGCCACGTAAATATTTTATTTTGGGGAATTTAGGAAACCCTGACTCAGTACCGAAGGCCACGTGTCCGTCACCACCAAAGTTGCCTCGGCTCGGGAACTTGGGTACGATTGGGGAAGGTCAGCTATGAGCACCCCCTCTCGCCCGATTCGAAGATCGGCCTCTAGTAACCATGATATCCAATTTTGAAAACGTTATGTGTTCTTATTCCAGTTAATTAGCTAGAATTACTATGTGATGCGCACAACACAAAAGTATAGACTAGATCGCCTAATTTGGAACGAAACAGTGCATATCCGTTTGTTTGGAAAATGCTTTGGAATTTGCTACTCGCAAGTAAGCTAATATACAGATTTCAATGAGTTGTTCCAACTCAAACAATCCAACCTTCACCCACAGGCATTCAGGCAATTTATATCACATAAGCATCTAGCCACATGGTAAGCATGCTGTCATCTTAACATTCACACTCATGCGAGATGCTAAAGCATAAATAGTTACATTGTACTCCAAGCCAAAACAAGAACATGCTAACAATCATGCATGATTCTAGTTCATGTTAAAGTGGCTAATGCATCGCATACAAAATGTCACTAGAATAGGCTCGGCTAATCTAATAATGGCATGTGAGATGCTACAGACAGCATGTATTCAATTTGGAATTTGAAATACAATGCAGTTAGCATGACGTGCCGAGCCTAGTGCATGCAATACAAGTGAATGAATGCATGCATGCATAGCATAAGAATGCTAAAGTAAACATGTCCTAATACCAACCATCAAAAGTAGATAAATTAAAGGCAGAAAGAAGCGGGGGTTGGAAGATATGCACACACGCACCCACACTTATTACAAATTTTCCCTCACTCGGAGAGGCCGAAAGAATAATACAATTTAATTAACCTACAAGCTAATTAAATAATATAGATCACCTAATTAAATAACAAATCAATTAATCTAATTAAGCAGTAAACAGCAGCCTCAGGAAGAAGGGTCCAACGCATACACGCTCGGTTCCGCTCAGAAGTCACTGCCATGCACAAGATGCTTCTGCTTTGGCTGCTCTACTCCTCTGAAGACTGCACAAGTCCTAGGATATGCTCTATGCACACTGTGGAACACCACCGGCTGAAGGGATTGGCCACCGGCCATGGATAATGGTCACCGGCCACAAAATACTCCATCGGCTACTTATGGATGGCCGGTCGGCACTGAAGATTGCCAACCGGCCAAATCTTCCTGCAGAAACTGATTTTGACAGCAACAGAGGGCAATACTTGGCATGGCAATGCATTTCAAACAAATATGTGCACCAACACGTCCCTTATCATGTTTATGACTCAAAGGGACATAGTCCTTGGTTCTCGGACCACCAATCGCGCATTTCAATGTGTGATGGCCCAAGAAACCAAGTATGCAATTTCAATTTCAAATGAAATGCAAACCAAATGAACACACCAAAGGGGCCTTTAACCTCTATCATGACTTGATCAAGAGGTGAAAGATGCGTGCAATGATATCATGAACATACAAATGAACATGCAAAGATGAAACTAACAAGCATGCAATGTATAATGCCAATGTGCACACATGCAAGGCATACAACATGTTAGACAACTTAGCAAGACATTCATGCCAAATACACTACCACCTAAGAATGCAACAACATACCAAAGGGGCCAAGCATGTGACAACATACAAGGTAAGCATGCTATAATACATGGAGGGTGGACTTGCACTGATTTGGACAGCCTTAAACTTGGCCCAAAATAGTGGCCAAGGTGCTAAGGAATGAGGGCTATTTGACACACAAACATGCATGCAAACATGGACCAACACTCAAGCACATAAAGGCAACTTCCAAGCACACTTAAAAGAAGCTAACATCAGAAAATGGCATGCAATATAAGCTCTGAATATGCGTGAAATAAAGGTGCCAAACGTACTAATTAACACAAATAATGCATGCTAGCATGGCCAAAACTCAAGGCAAGCTAAAGGCGTATGGGATCACACTTAGCAAGACCAAACATGGCATGAATTAGATGACCAAAAACAGAGTTTTAGCATATTAAAACAAAGCCTAAAGACCACTTAGATGGCATCTAAATGACTTAAATTCAAGAGCATGCACAATGACCGAACATGGAGCATAAGGCACAACCTCATAAGGCATCAAAGAAGCATCAAAGGCAAGCATGCAAACATGTCATGAGGACTGAAATGACGCTATAAGTAGTGCCAAACCACTGAAATAGATCAAACAATGCATGCTCAACACTTCACACACTTAAAGCCTACAAGCTAAACAATGCAAAGGGGCTATGCAATACATGGAAAACATGGCTAAAACAACCAAGGGCAGACCTTAACCATGGAAAAACAAGTACAAAAGCTTCACAAAGCTAGGCCCAAAACATGCTTCAACAAGGGTCAAAGCCTAGCTGGATGTTAAGGCTAAATGATGGCATTACAAGACATGTATGCAAGGCATGCAAGCTGTGTCCAAACCAACTCAACACAATGGTATTTCATGGAAAAATAAGTGTAAATATCAATCAAGGAATGGTCAACACACACTTAAACTAGATGCTTCCTTAAGAGGCAAAAATGGCCCTTTTCAAGGACAACAAGGAGAGGGGGTGGCCCTCTCCTTCTTGGGACCTCAAGGCACCATCCTCAACACTGAAATCTCTCAAGATTTTAGTGGTGAGGAGGCCTAAACACAATGGTCCCGGAACTCAGCCAAAATGGCACAAAATGGAGCCTAATAAGGCTTAAGAGGGGTCAAACAACCCCAAAACTTAAAACACCCTTAACAAACTTTTCAGAGCACTAAAAAACAAAACTTTTCTATGTTATATTCTAAGCTCAAAAATAGATGCAAGAGAGGTTGAAAAGTTTTGCAAAAATGGGGTATTTAAAGGTAAAGGACCTTACCCTTGAAGACCCTCTTCAAGAATGGAAGACCAGCTGCTTCTTTGGCTCAAACCAGCTCCAAAACTTCAAAAACAACCCTCAAGGGCCTCAACTCCAAGAGAAGGTGTGATGGTGGGTGTTTGTGTGCAAAACTAAGGCAAAACACTCACTAAACACAAGAGAGAGATATATATATATGGAGATGGAAGATGTATAAACCCTAACCCTAATACTCAAAACCCTCTGAAAATGCTGTCTAACTTGTCTAACCCTAAACAAGAGAGAAGGGGCTCCCTCTTATAGAGCTTTAATCTTGCAAGCTTACAAGACAAGCTTTCTAAGAGGGAGATCCCTCCATACACGTGTATGGAGGGGAGCCAAGTGCATGCCAGCTTCACAAAAAATATCTGCATAAGCAGATGCACAGTAGCCGGCCGGCCAAAAATGCAATTGACCAAAAAAAGATAGCCGGCCAGCCATCTATAGTGCCGGCCGACCAAACATTTGGCCGGTGGCAACAAAACACAGCCGGTGGCCTCAAGCCATGGCCGGTGGAGTGTAGGGATGGCCCACAAGCCATTCCCTGCCTCTCCAAGACAAAACACAAGTGTTTGGTGCAAAACCAGACACAAAACAGTCGAGTCGAGAGATCCTGGGGCAAGGCGCGTAGCCGAGACCTCTGGGAACTCTAGACGAACACAAACATGGATGATCACCGAGTGTTCAAACGGTGACGTCCAAGTCTTGAGGACGGTCAAAAATGGGGTGTCTACAGCATGTCTTCGTAGGACCACATAAAAACGTCTTTGAAATCTTTTAATAAAGCGACTAAGCGCTCGCGCTCCTCCGAAGACAACGTGGACCCAATCTAGACCAGCCGCGGGTCCTTCTCAGTACCAACATTAATTGTGGTGATTTCATCAACCAAAGGTTTGACAAACCTTTCCTGCTCTCGATCAATCAAACATTGTAAAACCGAAAGAATTTCTTCCTCGTCGTTTTCATCAAAATTTTGAAAGTCTTGGTTAATGCGATAAATTAAAGGCACAGAAAAGTACTCGAAAGCCACAGCCGTACCATTCTCATTAATAACATCCAGTCCGCCTGATTCCTTTGTAACAACAGACTCAAAGAAAAAAGAAAAAGACGACCTGGACTGGACAGTGGCATCTGGGTTATCACCCCCAAGAACACTGGACTCAGACTCAGACAAGCTGGAACCTGATTCCGACTCTACAAACTCGGTGGGATCAGATTCCGGCTCACTACCTGACCCGGTGCTACTCGATAAAAAGCCCTTCTCGTATTGCCAGACGATGGAGGGTACGATGGATGCATCCAGAATGTTTGAAGATGGGCCCACAACCGCTTCATTCCTGATCATGGAAACTAAGAAGTTATCCCCCAAGCACTCTGGTATGATCTAAGGATCTGCAAGGAGACAAGCCAACACTACCCCCATTTCAATTTCTGTGCTCTCGGAGTCCTCCACTCGCCGCCAAATTTCACCGGTGGGCCTCTGGGTTCTTTTATGTCACTCAATAGTAAATAAATTCATAACGTGAACATAAAAATTTAAAGCTTTTAATTGGCATGGTTGTAAATGATTGTTCATTCAGTTACTTCACTATAATAATTCCAGGAATATTTACCAGTAAATCCCATCTCACAAACTGTTAAACCAATCAGTCCCAACTTTATTCTTTTGTTCCGGTAAGTCCTACTAGTGGGGAGATTTGTTTCTTTTTTATCCTATTTTCCATATTTGGCGTCATTGTGTGGATGGTTGTACCCTTTTTTGTTATGTTTCGATCTTGTGTTGTCGGATCACGTCTGTAAGGCCCCTGAAATATGTATTTACTTTTAAGACCCTAATGTTGAATTATATTTATTTATTTATTTATTTTTAGCCCCTCGTTTACTTAAATTAATTCGAATCTTGTCAGTTAGCAATTGCTATTTTTATTTTTATCGAAACAGAAATTTCACTAACCAGATTAGGTTCCCTAACTTAATTTAATTGTACCTAGGTTACATGTATTTAACTTCAAGCCGTCATATATTTTTTTAAAAAAATTTCAAAACTTGCCCGAAAATAGTACTCATATCTTGTATCTTGGTATGCCATCAATCTTGCTATATATATATACATATACACCTAGGAGAATGTGCCTAGAACTTAATAATTAAAAAAATTAGTCTCTTCACATCCCTATGGCTAGCCCTTCCTTGGAGGAGGTGAGAAATCTATTTCCAAGACACGCCATCATGAGATTCTAGGAAAAATACAACCTAGTGACCTACCTAGGATGCAAAATCCAAGAATTGGTTTTATTGCAACTAGATGTGGGCTAAACCAATGGAACACACCTCTAAGTCCCTTCCATTCCTTTAGAATTCAAGCAAAATCCTAACTTGTCCTTTCAAATTCCAACTAAAGGGCTTTTATGTCCTTTTACCCCAAATTTGCCTATATATACCACACCCTCCCTAGCTTGCAAACATACACACAACACACTCACTCACACACATTTTGGTTAGAGAGAGCAAGGAAGAGAAATCTAGAGGAGAAGAAGGAGGAAGAAAGGAGAGTTTCTTGTGCAAAGCTTGGAGGGTAAGCCACCAACACAACCTTCTCTTCATTTCCTTTTCTAATGCATGTTTTTAAAGATTCTAAATAAAGTTTCAGATCTGTTATTATCAAGTTCCTATGTTGAAAATACTAAGATTTGAGTATTGTTTCCATCTCTCATGTATTTTACCCATTTTGGCACAAAACCATCTTCTTTTGTACACATCTCTCAACTTTTCATGGGTACTCTTTCAAACAAATTTTCTGAGTTAAACATGTGATAGTTAGCATATTTTCTTCACAAAAGAAATGAAACTTTCCCATGGTGGAACCCCCTTTTTATAAATTTCCTTGTTTTGGGCATCCTACCTTAAAACCTGTTTTTTTTCAGTCAACTTTAAAAAATTCCAGAATAATGTACAAAAATATTCTGAACCTCTATTTTATTTCAAAACCTTCCTTAAGGAGTTAGCTTTCAACTAAAATTGGTTTCATCAAAAACAATTAAGCGGTTTGAAAGAAAATCAAGTTTTCGTAACGGTCGACGGATCTGGACAGATTCTGGACAGCGCTGGACTATTTTCTAAATAACTTAAAAACTAGAAAAGCAAACCCATTTCCAAAAAATGTTCTAGAAACTAGATCAAATTCTCTACGAACTATAGGAAAACCGAGTTCGGTGGATGATCTAAAGTAGTCCTTTCGTATTAATCTTCATGTGATGTTAAATCTGGAAATTTGTTATGTATGGATGTTTTGTGCCCTTGTATTCATGAAAATGTTTAATGGCTTATGATCATATCTTGGCAAGATGTTGTATGTGCATGTTATGTTATTTATCTTTCTTATCTTGAGGATGCATGCTTATGAGGATATTATTATATTGTTTAGTTGGACTAACCTTGACTTAAAACACTTAATTCAACGGGAAACCTAATTGGGTGGGTATTGAGTTTTCGAACACCTGAGTTATGAAAAGATGATAATATGTGATATATGGTTTGTTGGGATGTGTTCCCTATTCGAGGTTAAATCTTGCGCAAGTGGTTTTCGGGACCCTTGAACAGAGCGGTTGTATTCGGACCCTAGGTGGTTTGGTGTAAGGAGGGATTTCGGGCAAAGCCCTATTTTTACCGTCTCTTTTGAGGCCTTGCGGTTGGCGCTACGCGGTATGTAACCGTTGGTAGGCATCCGAGGTTATTCTACAACAAAGCAACAAAAGAGGGGGCATACCGAATAATCCGCGTCAGATTCTTGTGGTTGGGAGGACGAAATCTCTTTGGGGGATTTCTAGTTTACTGACATCTAACTTAACCATCTATGTATTTAATTATTTATTGGCATATCATGCTTTACTACTTGGTGCTATACTTGTGATTGTGTATTGGACTGGAAAAAAAGGGGTGGGGTGTGTGTGTGTTTACTGGGCATTCAAAGCTCACGGCGTATCATGCCAGGTGAAGAAGCGGAACTCGTAGCGGAAGACGACGAGCCGGAAACCTTTAAAGACTTTTGGCTATCCTAGAATATTAGAAGTTTCTTTTTGATAATTTTGTAAGACTCATATGAAGCTTAAAACCTTCTTTTGGGGATGTAATGTAATGGAACAATCTTTTGAAGCAAGTATATTGTGGTTATTATGTATTTATATCCTATGTATGAACCTTAACGTTGCTTATGAGACCTTGTGTCAATGCCTTGTAAGATCTGTCAAAAAGGCAGTGCGCTGCCTAAGAAAGTTGGACCTAGAAGGGAGGCTATTTTGACTCCTCCGGCGATCTGGGATCTTACTTGGTTATTGACCATAGGACTCACTAGTGACTCTCCCTTGACTGCAACCTATAGTGTAGAATCGGGGCGTCACAACGTCATTCTGTGGATTTTGTGGGTGTTACAGTTTGTAATTTTAATGTTATGTGTATAAACGTTTCAGCCATTTGGACTTAGGGTTTTCAGTGGTGTGGGTGGGTGATTTAGTGGCGGTTGTGTGACGGACTGATACAGAGAGTATAACCAAAGTCGGTGCGCCGTTGGTTCAAAGGTTTGTCTTCTTGTTTGGATAGCATTTACGTTTTATATCGTTTTGGGTTTTGTATGTATTGGTGGAAGGGGCTGCTGTACAATGGGTGTGGTGGGGGGTTATATGGTGCATTTTTTGGGGTTATTTTTTTGTGTTACAAAGGTATGTCTTGTTATTTGTATATTTTCTGTTGTGGGTGTGTGTTGCATTATGTATTGGTGTAAGGGAGTTCTTTACAACGGGTGGGTTGGGGGTTATGTGGGGCATTTTTTGGGGTTGTTTTCTGCACTGTGTGTGGGGATGTGGATGTAGAAATCAGGTTGTATTTTAATGGGTATGGGTTTTCAAGATGTGGGTTACGTGGCAATCAAAAACCACATCAATCTTCTACAAAAACCCTTAGTGAACTTTTTGGGTGTGTGACAATCAATTGTGTGGCACGTGACCCACCACATGCCGTTTTACCTCATCTGTGCCACACGCGCATACGAATGTACAACAAACATTACACAATAACTGATGGCAATTGCGTCCTTTGACAATAGATAGGACTAAACGGAGCACTAGAAAACATATGGGACTAATTGGATTATAAGATCAACATTTAGGGTTTATTGGTAAATTTCCCATAATTCTATTAACATATACTCAAAATATTTATTGTATTATTCTAAACAAACAGCGAGTCTACCCCCAAGAGCTGAAACACTTACTCACATATACTCATTGTATTTATTATATTAACATACAATAAATATTTATTGTATTTATTCTATTAGCATTTTATTGTATTTATTGTATTTATTTTATTAACATATACTCACATATATGTCTCTAAAGAAATCCTTCACCAACCCCAAAAAATTTGAGAAACAAAAAATTAAATTAAATTAAAACATATCACAAAGGGAATCAAAGTGGACTAAAGAAGAGGTACTAATTAGGTAAACTTGGGTCCATTAAATTTTATTTAGGACGTTGATTTTAAAATCTGTATAATTTATTTTATAAAAAGATTTTGCTAACTATCGTTCCAAGGCTGTTGGTTAAGAATATAATATGAATTTATGACAAATTTATGACACGATGTGCCGGTTATTTCTCCTTTTATATTTTTATTTCCCCTTTTATATATTTCAATACATATTTTATCAATTAATCTTAACCAACCCTCGTTGGCTAGCATTCACCTTTATAAAAATACCAAAAACTCCTCCAAACTGGGGAGAGATTGCGCCTTTTTTATTCTTTACTTCCTTGCCATTAACCGCAAAGGAATATTTGTACATTTGACGGGTTAATGATCAATGTTTCTGTGATTTTTTTAAAAATGTAATCTGATTTCATTTACACCAATAATATTCTTCTATTTATAAGAGTAATAATAATATAGAATACACATAATAAATACATATAACTGTTTGGGAATGGCTTTGTAGTTTGGAAAGGTTGCTCCACTAGTTGAGCAACTCGAACAATACTATGTATTTTGCTTAGTAGAAATACATTAAAAAAAAAAGAAAGAAAAGAAATATGTTCTATATTTTGTCCAATCATTTTATTCTAACAAGAATTTACTTAACCATATAAACTAAATAGGCTAATTTTTAAAAGAAAATTGCTATAAAAAATAATATTTATGGCATAGTTGTCGACATGATATTTGCAAAACCGTAATGTTTTTCAAAAAAAATATTTTTCTATAAAAAATAAATAACTGCGCACAAAGTTGAAGAGGACATTCTTAAAATTCTCTATCACATTCATTTATCAAATATGACAAAAACAAAATAAAACCATACTTGTGAAATCAGTGGCTGAAACAGATATAGAACAAGCAATATTTTTTTTTTTGATCGGCAAAAAGAAACTTTATTGATGAAAAAAAACAAGTACAAGGTACAAGAAAAATTACATCAATAAAGGAAAGGGAAGTGCAAAAGCATCATAGTGCGCTAAATGATCCCAACTAGGTGGGCACCACCGAGCTCACCCTATCATTTGCTAGCACCCCTAAGTTGGTGAGAGACCAACGGGAAAAAAATAGAAGCTCAATAAACTACACACCATATGTTAACATAGACACCATCCAAAAATAGAAGCTCATCATGTAGCTTTAATCTCCTGAAGACAACACCAAAGCTGCAGCAGCAGCTTTAATCCCCTGTAAACTCCCCTCCATGAAAATCATTGATGTTTGAACTAAAGCCTAGAACAACACTACTTCCAAGTTCTCAATGCACCAAAACAACACTTCTACCAAGATTCTGAATGCACCAAAACAACACTGTAACAAATGGAGACCAACACCCAAACATTTCAAACCATCCCAAATTTTGAACCAATATACACCAGAATATTAATTTGCATAGAAACAGCCACTCAAGAAATGGAGGTAAAACTGTGTACATCTTGCTCACCTTAGACTCTTTTTTAGCAAGAATATTATGCACTGGGTAGTCCCCTTTTTTCTTAATCATGTTCTTTGTCTTGGCAATCTGGACTGCCTAATGTGAACTCCAAGCTCGCACTTTCCTCTATCTGATGTCCGAATCTTTGTTGTGATGGCAAGGTTAACAGTCTAAGCCCATCCATATCATTGTAGTTATTTTGCAGCCAAGCCTCTCTACTGCTGCAGAAAACCAGTAGCAGACATGCTTTCTGATGAAGAAAACTAGCTTAACAGTCCCTTATAGCAGCTTAACAGTCCCTGTTCCGAGTTAAATAGAACCATTGCATTGGATGTATTGTTGGATGGAGAAGCTGATTGTTGAATTTCAGTAAAAGTAACCGTAGAGCTTGGTGATCTGCTAAAAACCAATCTGCTATACTCCAACAATCAAATATATCTTAGCTAAAAATGACAATTTCCACAATCAAATATAACCTCCCAGACCAGTTACTATCTGCCCAACACCAGATAACATCAAACAACCAGACCAGCAGAGCATTATAGCAGACCAGCTACTATCTAGTTTGTGATGCTACTGCTGCTGTTGAACCCAAAAACCACCACAGCAACCATTATTCACTAAATTACTCCCTTGCAGATTAGGACCATGACAGAATATTCAGTCCAAAAGAAGAATACTAACCAGATTACTCCCTTGTAGATTAGGACCATGACAGATCATAGCACACCATCCCAAAATAACAACCCACTGCTAGGCCAAAAACCAAACCAATGCTGTTATGCTGCTAGACAACATCATTAGCTCATCCACCAAAAAAACCACCATCTTGGTGCATACCCACACCGAATCTGCAAGCACGTCTCAACCAATTTTGCAGGCATCACCAACAAGCATAACATAGCAGAGCAAACAACAAGCATAACATAGCAGACATAGCAGACAAACAGATCAAACAACTGATAGAGAAATAGAGAACCAGCAAGCTCAACAGATCAAATCTGCAGAAAAAAAGATTCTAGTACCACCAACACACATAACAGAGCAAACAAACCACCATCTTGGTGCATACACAACAAACACACTAGTAGCTTGGGAGGAGGAGTAGCTCAACACCAAGATACATACCCACACCAAATCAACCAGATAAATATCCATAACAAAAACACACTCAACCACCACTCCTCAGGCAGAACTTGACCTGCTGCAAGTTGTACACCAAATCATTTACAGAAGCTGCCACCTGTAGTGCGATGCCTTAGTCCACAAAGCTACTCAAACTTTCACAATGTCGCATAGAGCTTCAAAATCTGGTTGTAGTCCATTGAAAACACACTCGTTTCTATGCCTCCAGAGAGACCAAAGAGTTGCCATAGGAATGACCATCTAGATTTTCTTCTCCAATTTTGACATACTACACCCATACCACCACTGCAGCAGTCCATCTATAGAACCTGGCATGACCCATTGAAAACCCCACCATCGCACAATATTTGACCAAAGCCTCCAAACAAAAGGACATACAAGAAGAATATGCTCCACAGTTTCAACATCATTATGGAAAAACACACATTCAAGATTGACACCCCCATCAAGTATACCAATTCTGTGAAGAAACCAGGAGGTTTTGACCTTACCTAGCCATGCCAACCATCCAAAAAATTGTACTTTAGGAGGAGCAAAATTATTCCATATAGAGCCTGCCATTGCCATAACCGGACCAAGAAGGGATTCACTCCATTTATATGTTGATGCTACACTATACAGTCCAAATGACTCTGCTGCCCATTTCAATACATCTGATTTTTCACTGCAAAGATCTGGTGCACGTTTGAGCAAACAAACTAATCTACATACTTCCTCCTCCTCCCAAGCCAACAAAGTTCCTCTAAACTTTAAGGTTCCACTCATCAGCTACACCCCTATTCTCAAAAAACACCCTTACCACCCCATGCTTATTAGTAGATAGAGAGAAGAGTCTAGGGAATTCCTCCTTCAAACACACGTTACCAATCCACTTGTCCAACCAGAAGTGAACTCTACTCCCATCTCCCAAAGCTATCTGAGAGTTATGAATATAGAAATTATGCAAGTCTGGATTCAACAAAGCTACATTAATTATATCAGTCCAAATCTTAGAACCTCTACCTACCAAAGTTGGCAACCATTTCCCATATTGAACATTATATTTTGCGCATATCACTGTAGACGCGCCCGTGGGCTTCGCTCTACAGTTCGGACTCGATTTGTGTCGGTTCTAAATCTGAACCAAAGAGTCCAAATCCGGCAAATCGTTTTGAGAAAACAGATTTTTGAAAAGTAGTGCCAAACATGGACTGCTTTGCCAGATTACAGAGTCGCCACCTAAATATTTTTTAAATTGGGAAATTTAGGAAACCCTGACTCGGTGCCGAAGGCCACATGTCCATCATCACCAAAGTGGACTTGGCTCGGGAGCTTGGGTACGATCGGGGAAGGTCAGCTATGAGCACCCCCTCTCGCCCGGTCCGAAGACCGGCCTCTACTAACCGTGATATCCGTTTTTGAAAACTTTATGCGTTCTTATTCCGGTTATTAACCTAGAATTACTATGTGATGCGCACAACACAAAAGTATAGACTAGATTGCCTAACTTGGAACTAAACATTGCATATCCGTTTTGTCTCGAAAAACGTGTTAGATTTTGCTACTCGCAAGTAGGCTAAAATACGGATTTCAACGAGTTGTTCCAACTCGGGCAATCCAACCTCCACCCACAGGCATTCAAACAGTTTATCATGTAAGCACTTAGCCGCATGGCAAGCATACTGTTATGGTAAACATTCACACGCATGCGATATGCTAAAGCCGTAAACACTTACATCGTACTCCGCGCTAAAACAAGAAACTGGTTAGCAAACATGCATGACCTAGTTCATGTTAAGTGGCTAATGCAACACAGGCAGGGATGCGATCTAGAGTAGGCTCGGCTAACCCTAAACATGGCATGTGAAATGCGCGAGTAGCATGTATTCAATTTGGAAATTGAAAGTTACGATGCAGTTTGTATGATGTACCGAGCCCGGTGCATGTAAACAAATGCATGAATGCACTCATGCATTGCATAAGGTATGCTAATTTAGACATGCCCTAATCTACCATAAGCAGGTAAATAAAAGGGTTAGAAAGAAATGGGGGTTGGAAGACATACATGCCACTCACCCACACTCATTACAAATTCGCCCTCGCTCGGAGGGACCAAATAATAATACAGGCCGAACAAATAGTTAACTATTCTAGCTAATTAAATATTACAAATCGACTAAATTAATTAAATCAAATAATTAATCTATTTAAGCGATAAATGCCTCTAAGGAGGGCCGATCGTGTGCCCGGACTCGCTGAATCGGACCGCTTCAGTGCAAGTGTGCCTCTGTTTCTCTGCTCTCCTTCTCTCGAAAATTCCCAAAACTTCAGAGTGCCTCTCGAGCAGGGAACTTCACCCCGAGGCAGGAGCTACCGGCTAAGGAAGGAAGCCACCGGCTCTGAATTTCATTATCGGCTGCCAAGAGGCAGCCGGTCGGCAATAAAGAGTGCCGATCGGCCATTTATCCTCGCAGACTCGTGAATCGACAAAGCAGAGGAAACCAAAGGCAAGGCAATGCAAATCAAAGCATGTATGCACCAAGCACATCCCTCATCATGCTATAGACTCAAGAGGGCATGTACCTCGATTCCCAGACCGCCAATCGCGCATTTCCATGCGTGATGGTCCTAAGAACCAAGGGTACAAATTTGATTTAAAATGCATACAAACCAAGCAAGCACATAAGGGGTGCTAAACCTCCATCATGACTTAGTCAAGAGGCCTAGCATACATGGCAATGCGATGAGGTCCTAAGCATGTTATCTATTATGCACACATGGACAATGGCATGGCGTTTATGCGAGCATACAAACAAGCACGTGAACCAAGCATGCAAACCAATTGTAGATTGGGCTTAAACATGAGTTGGGCAGCTCTAATAAGGCTCAAAACAGTGGCCAAAATGCCTAGAAAATGAGACTAAACACACGCACACACATGCACATGTTAAGGCTTAAGACTTAGGCATACAAAGTCAAACTCTCATGCACACTTAAGAGGCCAAACATAGACTGATAGCACGCATCAAAAACTCTGAAATTCATGTCGAACATGATGTCGAATTATGCAATAGAGCATTCCAAACAAAGCGTGCAAATGGCCTAGGCTTAAGGCAAGTCAATAGGGCATTAAACCACACTTAGTGCAATCATACATGGCAATATTCAAGCCCTTAAAGACAAAGTTTTAACACATAAAACTAAGCCTAAATGACCACCTAGATGGCATCTAGGAAGCATGGAATCTAAGGCATGCAATAAGGCCTAAACATAGAGCACTTAACACAAGCTCTTAAAGCATTAACAAGGCCACCAAGGCAATCAAACATGCATGTATGAAGGACTGAAATGGCACGCTAGATGGTTCCAATCATCAAAAATAAAGCTAGAATAGCATACCACATATTCATGCTTTTGAGGCCAACAAGCCAAATACAAAGGGGCTACCAAATACATGCCAAGATTGGCCAAAATAGCTATGGACAGAGCTAAATCATGGCAAAGTAAGCTCACAAGCTTCACAAATCTAAGCTTAAAACATGCTAGAAAATAGGGCAAACAACCTAGTCATGTTAAGGCATAAAAGAGGCATTACAAGGCAACTACACTAAGCATGTATAGGAGACCAAAACCAACTTAGAAGCATGTTATATCATGGCAATATAAACATAGAAAACAACTCAAACATGCTCAACACACACTCGAGCATGAAGCTCCTTAAGGAAGCAAAATTTGTCCTTTTCAAGGACATCAAGGAGAGGGGGTGGCCCTCTCCTTCTTGAGACTTCAAGGCATGCTCTTCACCACTGAAATCCCTCAAGATTTCAGTGGTGAAGAGATCCTATCACCAAAATCTCGGATCTCTCCAAAATAGCACAAAATGGGACCTTTTTCAAGGTCTAAAGGGGGTCAAACCTCCCCAAACCACAAAACACTCTTAATATACAATGAAGAGGGTTCAAAATCAGAACTTTTTTGTGTTATATGCTAAGCTCAAAAACTATTTTAAGCTAGGTAAAAAGAGGGTGCAAAAATGGGGAATAAAGGGTAGTTTTGCTTACCCTTGTAGCCTTCTTCACAAAGCTTGATGTTGTGCCTTCTTTGGACTCAAAACCAGTCAAGAACCTCCAAGAACAGCCTCTGGAACCTCAGTTGCAAGGAGGAGGTGAAACACTAGGTGTTTTAGTACAATAGTGTGAACTAAAGCACCTAGTGTACTAAGAGAAAAAGAGAGATATGATATATGTATCTAACTTAACCCTAAAAACCAGAGCTCCAGCTCTCTAACAATGTCTAATGCTCTGAAAAATGCTAACCCTAAGTCAAGAGGGAGAGCTTTCCTCTTATAGAACTTGTAAACTTACAAGCTAAGCCTAACAAGACCTCATCCCTCCATACACGTGTATGGAGGGGAAGCAAATGCTCAAAAGCTGTCTGAAAATATCTCAGAAAGCAAGTGCACAGTGGTCGGCTGGGCAAATTGGTCATTTCGCCCAAAATAGTGCCGATCGGCACAAAATAGTGCCGACCGGCACAATATAGTGCCGGTGACAACTTCTGACCGACGGTGGCCTCTAGCCCCAAATGGTGTGTGGGGATGCCTCATAAAGCATTCCCTGCCCTTCCAAGGCAAAACACAAGTGTCTGGTGCAAAACCAAACACAAATGGTCGAGTTCGGAGGTCCTGAGGCACGGCGCGCGAGCCGAGAACTCCGGGAACTCCAAACGAACACAAACATGGATAATCACCGAGTGTTCCAACGGTGACGTCCAAGTCTTGAGGACGGTCAAAAATGGGGTGTCTACAATCACTTCTTTCCAGAGTGTGTGATTCTCAGCTCCAAACCTCCACCACCATTTTAACAACAAGCAGTCATTGAATGTTCTAATCCTCCTCAACCCCAAACCACCTAGATTCTTATTCTTTGCAATTACCTCCCATCGGACTAAATGCACTTTTCTTCTGAGGTCTGAACCACCCCACAAGAAAGCTGATTGTATTTTCTCAATCTCCTTAGCCACGCCAACAGGAATCTTGAACAATGATAAATAGTAAACCGGTAAATTGGACAAAACTGACTTGATTAGAGTTAACCTCCCGGCAAAAGAAAGTAGTCTTCTTCCAATTAGCCAATTTCGCTTAAGTTTGACAAGAACAAAGTTTGAAGTACTTCTCTTACTTGGGTTGACCCCTAATGGCAAACCTAAATACATTATAGGTAGCTTTTGATAGAGGCAATTTAGATTAAAGGCAAACTCTTGCAATAGTCCCTCGTCAACCCCAACACCACAAATGACACTCTTATGGTAATTTATTTTCAGCCTCGAAGCCATCTCAAAGCATCTTAAAATTCTTTTGATATTACACACTTCCTCCTTCTTAGCTTCACAAAAAAAAATAGTGTCATCCGCAAATTGCAAATGAGTGACTCTTAAGCCATTGGACCCCACCTCTACCCCATTGATTAAGTTTAACTCTTTTGCCCTGCTCAATAATATATTGAGACCCTCTGCTATAATGTTGAACAAAAACGGTGACAATGGATCACCTTGACGAAGGCCCCTTTGTGGGCAAAATTCAGGCGTTGGTGACCCATTAACCAAAAGAGAAATCTTAGCAGAGGATACACAAGCTTTCATCCAACTCACCCATCTAGATTCGAAGCCAAAGTTTGAGAGCATATTGAAAAGAAACTCCCAATTGATTGACTCATAAGCCTTTTCAAAATCCAATTTGAGAACCAAACCTTTCTTCTTGGATCTTTTCCATCCATCAACAATCTCATTAGCTATAAGAATCCCATCCATAACGTTCCGACCACCCAGAAAAGCTGACTGAACCTCACTAATAATCTTGGGCATCACTTGTTTCATCCTATTTGATAACACCTTTGCTAGAATTTTATACGTAGAACCAATCAGACTAATAGGCCTACACTCTTCCAAACAAGAGGGACTATCATTTTTAGGAATTAAAGCAATGAAAGAGATATTGATCCCACCCACCAGACTTGCATTTTGATGAAATTCCCTCATAAAATGTATCACATCAAATTTCACAATTTTCCAACATTTCTTGAAAAAAGCCATGTTGAATCCATCAGGTCCAGGTGCCTTATTACCATCACAAGACTTGATTACAGAACTAATTTCCTCTTCCATAAACTCAGCCTCCAATAGTTCAACAACTTGTGGTCCTCCAATGGTCTTGAAGTGCCCAGATAATTTAGGTCTGACCTTCCAATCCTCAGAGAAATGTTTTAGAAAGTGGGCATTCACCTCAGCTTTAATTTCCATAGGGTCCTCCAGCATTGTACCATTCACAACAATGGAGCACAAGGAATTCCTACTATTCCTACTACAAGCCATGATGTGAAAATATCTTGTATTTTTATCCCCTTTAAGTGCCCAATTCACTCTGGATTTCTGCAACCAAATCCATTCTAACATTTTACTAAGCCTCCAAACCTCACTCCTCACTTCCTTTCTTCTAAGTATTTCTGTAGGTAGCAAAGGTCTATCCTCAGCAAGCAAATCAAGGGCATGAGCTTCTTCTTCTACACACTTAAGCTTATTTTCCACCTTCCCAAATACCTCCACATTCCACTGTTTTAAGGCTTGCTTCAGGGCTTTAAATTTCATGAAGCATTTAAACCCTGCCCAACCCTCCACTACAATCCCAGACCAACTGTGTTGTACAAAAGATAGAAAATTGGGATGATTATCATCCTCCATCAATATAATAGGACTGTGATCAGATAACAATCTAGGTAGCAATTCCAGAGGGGGGGGGGAGAAATTGTGTTAGGTAATACGTCTCATACTCTTCCTATCTTGCCTACTTGTTATTTTTTGTGTTCGGGGATGCTGCTATCAGGGACGGACCCAAGTGTAGACAGTAAGGGGCCATGGCCCCCCTGCCTTGGCTCAATTGCTTTGTGTATACTGCTGCTACTTTCTATCCATGTCCATATGTGTATGTTATTGGCCCCTAGTTGATAAATGTTCTGTTTAATCTTCACCACCACTTTCTTATTTTTTTATTCTGCTTTTAACTCGAATAATTTCATGGGCACTCTATGTGAAAAAGTATTTACGTTGTATTTGATTAATGAATTCGAATAGAGATTTAAAAAGAATAGAGAAAAAATAAGTAAAATATGAACAAAATATATAATTACATTTCATACACATTTTTTTTTGTTTTTCTAAATTTCTACTTAAATCCATGAATTAAACACAATCTTAATATAACCCACTTTTATGTTTCTAATGTCGCTTGTTATTCTCTCTTCTTTTTGTTTTCCCCTTCTTCTTGTGTTTTATTTTATTTTATTTATTTATTTTTCTTCTTGTGTTTTATTCTCTTTTCTAACTCCATAACAGAACAATTATATTATGATGATTATAGTTTTATGCCTAATTCATTTTATAATATTATATATTATTGCATTAGTATAATGAGTTCTATAATTCAAATTTGTTGCTAATGCAATAATATTATATTATATTATAGCATAAATAAAATGTGATGAAATCTTGTTCTCTCTTTTTTTTTTTAATAAAAAATTGTGTAGACACCCCATTTTTGACCGACCTTAAGACTCAGACGTCACCGATTGAGCTTCGGTGATGTTTCATATTGTGCTCGCTCGAAGTCTCGAGTCGCGCGCGTCGCCTCCCGACTTCCAACCCTCTTCTGCCTTGCCTCGATTTGCGAACCGACTCGGTTTTCTCTGCTTTCTTTCTGAGGGAGAGAGGTCCCAGAGACCATCTCTCGGGCCGTGGGCTACATTTCGTGGTCAGACGTCATTTTGCCCATTTGAACCGTCGAGCCGCTCCTGCTCCTGCCTCGATTCGGGACCACCCAACCATCTCCGATTCCTCCGGTTTCGCATGCATCTCATTTACTCCCTTTCGAGGACACTGGGTCTTAGATACCCACTTGAGCCAAACACCACTTTCGATGCTTAACGGCCGATTTTCGGGACCCCGAACTGCGTGTTTTGTCCCCCAAGCATTCGTTTTGCATCGGTTTTTGTTCATTTTTGGAAGGTACCTCTGTTTTATCATAAGGAAGGTCACTGGAGGGTGGGAGGCCAGCAATTGTCCCAAAGAACTGTTATGCTCCGGCGCCCGGGCCCGTTTTCTCACTTCAAGCTAATGTTGAACACCCTAGGGCCATTTTCTTCGAGCGAAAACCACATATTTGTGTTGTACACACATGGGAGGACCCTAAAAAATAGAGCTCGGCCAGTAATTCAACTTTTCATTTTTGAACCTCTCCTAAAGGTGGCTTGTTGTCTCTCTGCTTTGAGTTGCAGATACCAACCACAGGGCCTTGTTGTACACACTTGGGAGGACACCAACCTTTGGTGGCCGGCCAGAAATTCCCATTTTCCATTTTTGCCCTTGGCCGGCCGGCCAGCCATGGGGGGTGGTCGGCCGGCCACCTCCAGCAAAAGTAGCTAGCCGGCCATGCTCCCCTCAGTGCATACTTTACAGCTGTATAGATGTTTTCCCCAGAAAATATCTGTATCCGGGGGATATTTTGGGAGGGAAAGCTTGGGTGCATTTCCCTCCACTTTTACACCCCTTCTTTTGTCCATATAAGGAGCCTCCCAGCTCTGTCCCTAGGGTTAGAAAAATTGGTTCAAGCATATCTCTCTCCATCTCTCTCAAACTCTCAAGTTTTGGTGCCATTTCTTCATCATCTTCAAGCTCTCCCATCACAACTCCATTCCAGCAGCTAGGAGAGCTTTCCAGCAGCTAAGAGGCTCCCATTCTAAAAGCAAAAGGCAACCAAGACTTGTCTACAAGGGTAAGTCTCACTTTCTCTCTTTTGTAGCACTTTCTTGCCTCATTTCTTAAGCCTATTAGCTTATTGTTTTGTGCTCTGACCTTAACCAAAACTAGGTCTATTTTGAGCTATTCTTCATGTTTGTTCAAGGGCTCAACTCTGTTTGAGCCCTCTATCATGTACTTGCTTCAATATCATCTTGTATGTGAATATTTCTAGCCTATGAGTGATCTGTTTTTGACCATAATGTAAACTGTGAGTGGGCCTATTTTGATCCCCTCTTCAACATTGAAGAAGGGCTCAACCCTGTTTGGCCTCTCTATCATGCACTTGCTTCATAATCTCTCATATTTACTGTAAACTTGCATGATTTCTTTGGCTTATATGAAATTTATTTTGGAGCATGTCATGAACTGTGAGTAAGCTTATTTTGTGTCCCTCTACAACATTGTAAAAGGGATAAACCTTGTTGGGGGTCTCCATGTTGTGCTTGTCTTTATATCTCTCTTTGGCCCCCATTTTTGCATGCTTTGTTGGGCCTATCTAGCTTCTGTTTTAGGCCATCATCAGTACTGATAATATCCATATTTTAGCCTTCTTGTCATGTTTTGTTAAGGGTCCAAGGCTGTATGATGAATGTAAGGCATACTTCATGTTCTAGCCTTTGTTGGCTTCATTCTTGCATGACATTTTTAGCAAATTTCCATACTGATTTGAGGGTTGTCATCTACTGTTAATGTGCATATTTTTGGCCCCTCATCAGTGTTGTAGAAGGAAATTTTTCAGTTTGAGCATCGTATACATCACTTGCTTCAATACCCCTCTCTTGGCCCCCATTTTTGCATGCCATTGTTGTCCTATCTATGCTTACTATTTCACCATGTTTTGTACGGTAAAAGATGCTATTTTGGGGCTGCCTTGCTACTGTTTTTCATGTCATGTACCAATTACGCATGTCTAGTGTAGCTGTAGGCCATTCCGGGTGCTTAATATCGCATTTCGGGACCATTCCGTGCATTTGGTGTCATTTCCTTTCGACTGCTTTGCATCATTTGTGAGTGCTGAAATTCATTTGCATGTTTGCATATCATTTCCATGCCATTTCATGCCTTAGGGACATTGCCTCGCTTTATGCGTGACTTGCACGATTTCGAGCGCCTCATTTTATCCGACCTCTCACGTGAGTGTGGCTGAAGCCTTCTCATGTTAGTGTAAGCCCAACTTGCATTGTGTATGCCATTTCATTCCGTATGTCATTGCCTCGGTTTGCGTGCCCGTGTGCACGCATTTCGAGGCACTTCATTTTCATCCCTCGGCTTCTTATGTGAGTGTGGCTGAGGCTCACCCATGTTAGTATAAGTCCATTTCGCATCCTGTATGCCATTTTAGCATCATTGCATTCCGTATGCCATCGCCTCGGTTTGCGTGCCCGTGTGCACGCATTTCGAGGCACTTCACTTTTATCCGATGGCCTCCTGTGTGAGTGTGGCTGAGGCCCTCTCATGTTGGTGGAATCACATATTGCATCGCATATCTCATTTTAGTCCCATTGCATTCTGTATGCCATTTTCTCAGTTTGCGTGCCCGTGGGCACGCATTACTACACATCTCATTTTAGGCCGTTTCATGCCTTTATGCCATTGCCTCGGTTTGCGTGCCCGTGTGCACGCATTTCGAGGCACCTCATTTTTATCCGACGGCCTCTTATGTGAGTGTGGCTGAGGTCCACTCGTGTTAGTGTAAGTCCAATCGCATTGCATATGCCATTTTATTCCTTAGGATCATTTCCTCGGTTTGCGTGCCCGTGTGCACGCATTTCGAGACATCTCATTTTCATAGCGTTGTGTATGTTAGGATTGTATCTTAGTTGCATTTCATGCATATCATGCATATTGCATCGTGTTCGGGATAGGAGTTAGCCCGGGCACGGGAAACGAGGCACGTTTCATACCCTGAGTAACGGAACGGGTCTCCATTCCCAAGTCACCGACACTCCGGATCACCCATGATGGAGTTAGGTTTTGTTGTAGCATTCATGTGCATTCATCCTATATTGAGTTGTGCAATTCGGCTCCTCGGCCATCATGCATCGATATGCGTGATTGGTGGCCCGAGGATCGAGGCATGCATATATTTGTGAAATACATTGCTATGCCCCTTTCCTGCTCTCTGTTGCAGCAAAATCAAGAATCAGCAGTCTTCCGAGGCTTGGCACGCATTTCGAGGAACATTACAAACAGAGGCTAATTGGGGCATCCCAGTGGATTTCCGCGCAAGGCAGCCCAACATGCATCATTTCATTATCCGGAGCGGAGTCAAGGCAGCCCCTGGCTTGCACGCCAATTTTACAGCTTTCTTATTTAATTTGATAATTAATTAGGAATTTGTATATTATTTCGGACTGTATTATTCTTTTATTCGGGACTGTATTATTATTTATTCGGACCCTCTGCGCGAGGGCATAATTGTAATAAGTGTGGGTGAGTGTGATGTATGTCTTCCAACCCCACGTCTTTCTTCCCTTTTATTTACCTGCTTACGATGGTTAGATATAGGGCATATTTCAATTAGCATACAGTATGACAGCATGTTTGCATCATTCATCTGCTTTTGCACGACCGCTCTACAGCGTATCATACAACCGCATTTGTATTTCAATTCCAAATTGAATACGTGTTAGTTGTAGCATTCCATATGCCATGTTTAGAATAGCCGAGCTGCCATGCTTGCATCTTTGCATGTGTTGCATTAGGCATTTCTGTACATTTAGGATCATGCATGATTTCTAATGAGCTTCTGTTTTGGCTTGGAGTACTCGGTGAGTTTTATGCTTTAGCATCCTTGCATGCATGTGAGTGACTGCCATGATAGCATGCTTACCACGAGGCTATGTGCTTATGTGATATAACTGCCTTGAATGCCTATGGGTGAAGGTTAGATTATTTGAATTGGGACAATGCATTGATTGTTCGTTTTAAGCCCACTAGATAGTGGCAAAATCATATTTTCTAAGCCCACCTGAGGGTGGCAAATCCGCGTCTTAGCCTACTTGCAGGCAGCACCATCAAACCATTTTCAAACAAACAGACATTAAATGTTTTGTTCCAATTCAGTGATTCATTTATACTTGTATGTCAGGCGCATCACATAGTAACCTAGGCTAATAACCGATAAGAACTCACAATGTTTTCAAAACAGATATCATGGTTAGTAGAGGCGGTCTTTGATCGGGCGAGCGGGGTGCTCACGAAGCGACCTTCTAATCGCATCCCAAGTTCCCAAGCCGAGGCAACTTTGGTGATGACGGATACGTGGCCTTTTGGCACCGAGTCGTGGTTTCCTAAATTTCCCATTTTAAAATATTTAGGTGGCGACTCAGATCTGGCGGCGATCCATGTTTGGCACTTCTTTCAAAAATCTGTTTTCTCAAAACGATTTGCCGGATTTGGATTCTTTGGTTCAAGATTGAGAACCGTGACTTTTGAGTCCTTCGAACTGTAGTGACCCAATATCGAACCAGAACGGGGATTCGTGACTCTTCCGGGATGCGTCGGGGACGCCTACGCTTCGCGACTGGGGAGTTAGAGAACTTGACTCGAACTCGTGATATCTGGTTTTGACTACACTTGTTTGTCTCTTTGCATTGCATTTGCATTGGTGCGCCTAGGACACCGTGTTTGTCATCTGCTATTCCTGAGCGGTTTGTCGGAGGCTTGTCATGTCAAGGCATGTCCATAAGGTCGACTGACACGGCTCGCCAAGATGGGAACACAAACCCTGGTTTTACCGGGGCACCCTTTTTGACCATTCGACCTAGTGCATATTCGGATCCATAGTGACCATTCCAAACTAGGACAGGTTGCTTACCCGTTTATAGGTTGTTTGAAGCCGCTGCGTGCGTAGTGAAACCCTAGTTCCTGACAAAATAGGACAGGGAAACCCTACCCCAACATAGAGGTGTTTTTAGCTCTCACTTATCTGCTATGTGCTTGTTAGAGTGTGCCTCTACAGGGAATGCATGTATCAGTTGAGTTTGGGCATCAGGCCTGCGGGCATCAGTCAATTATCTGAAAATCAGTTGTCTGCGGATATCCGATTCAGTTTTGGGGAACAGTGATACAGGGATAGTGATCAGTGATTGAGGACAGTGTGTTTTTTCAGCTTGTCAACTGCGTGTTATATGCCCGACTGTGTGTTGTGTGTATTTAATTTAAGTTATGTCATCTGCTTTTTCCGTCATTTATTTCCCTTTTTTTTTTTTGCTTTATTCTCTTTTTGCTAGGGCAGTTTTTAGCACGATTGCTTCCGAACCAATAGATACCCCCCAAGCACTTTGGACATGAGGTCGCCGACTCAACCGATCCGAGGATCTCGTTGACGGACATCCAGTGTTCCACTCTCTACCCCCAGTTATCAGAAGAAGGCCGAGAAGGCGCAGCATGTCGTATCAGGATTAATGACAGAGGGTCGCTGGACAAGAAATCAGTTGAGATTTACGTTCCGCCGTGAGGTACATTTACCGCCATTCGGATGGAAATGAGAATACATCGTGATGGAGGCGATGATATGCCGATGCATGAGAGCATGAAACAGATGCAAGATGATGCCATCCGCCAAGCGGAATTTTCAAACAAGCCGTCATGGCCAAAGCCGAAGGACATTAGGTCGCATAACAATGAACGCAGCGCTCAGATCACATCGCTTCTCCACCACCGCTCCACTACTGAAAGCAGCATCTATCGTCGTAATACCCCGCCAAATCCTCAGAATATCCTCCCAAACACTCAGAATACCTTACCCGATGTCCGGAACACTCAAGAGGACATAGGTCTTCCAACGGGGCCGGCTCCGCCCCCACTTCTGCCGCAACTATCCAAGAATCTTACACCTAACCACTCGAACTCTCCATTTGAGTTTGAGATAGATCATACAGCTCTGAAGATGAGTAAGCTGGAAAAGCTTTTCAAGAAATCACAAGGGGTGAAGGCCATCCCAGATATTGAAGATGGCTACACTAACGTGGCCGTGACACTGCCAAATAGATTCAAGATGCCACAGATTGATCGTTTTCACGGATCAGGGGATCCTATGGTCCATCTCTGGCTATTTTCAGACATCTTGAGGCCAATGGGCCTAACCCGACCACAAAAGCTTTCTTTATTTGGCAGAACTTTGTCGGGGGTGGCGCCATCCGCACGCAGTTAGAGGATGATGTGAAGAGAAATTGGGATGAGCTGGCCGAGGCCTTCGTTGCACAGTACTCATATAATACGCAGATCGAGATTACAACACGTTATCTCGAAACAACGAGGCAGGAACAAAAAGAGACTTTCTCTGATTTTGTAACTCGGTGGAGAGCAAAGGCATCGATGATGACCTTAAGGCCAACAGATAAAGATCAAATTCGGATGATTGTACGCAATCTCCAACCCAAGTTAATGCAGAAAATGATCGTACTCCCTTTCCCCACCTTCTCAGATTTACACGAGATGGGGGTACAGATCGAAGATGCGATGAAGCAAGGTTTAATCGACCAGGACCGAGAGCAGCCCCGAAGGACGTTCAACCGTAATAACACCGTAGGCCCGAGTGGCGCTGCCAACACAAGGACTTCGGAGGTCGGCATGGTCACCACCACTCCTCCTTCTCAACCAAGGCCCGCAGCGGCCACACCCTTTTCCAGTACCTCCGGGAGCAGTAACCAAGCCCCGAGATATCAATCCAGAGGCCAAAGAACCTTCACTCCACTATACATGCCCCTGTCCAAGGCTCTGGGGGTGTTAATCAGGAAGAAGCATCTGACGCCCCTAGAACCGAAGCCACTACCGAATCCACTCCCCCCTTCCCACAACCAAGCCAAGTCTTTGGCGTACCACAGAAGATGGCCATGACACAGATCAATGTTTCGTCACACACGAGATTCAAGACCTCGTTGACAAGAATATCATCGTACCTCCCGAAAGACCCAACGTCACAACTAACCCACTCCCCGCACATAACCAAGATCCACCACCCAAAAGAGTCAACCTCATCCAAACTGGGGTCGTTTCCTACGATCCTAGTATCTATATTACTCCCTCTCACCTACCCAAGCCGGAGGTGATCCTTCCTGATTGCACTGACTTGTGCATGTTGGACACCTTCACAACCCAATCTGAGCCAGAGGTGGTGACCTCCGAAGATGGAACGGGGCAGGTTTCAGAGGAGAACAGAATTGGTGAGTCTGGGATGGAACAGTCTGGGAATCTAGCTGGGAGAGCCTACGATCCGAGTGGATACATTGTATCAGTGGGCCGGTCTGAGCCGAGTGTGGGACTGCCAGAAAAAGCTGAACTGTGCATGATTCGGGGGGACGGACTAGAACAAGGGGCAAATGATCTGACAACGGTGGAAGAAGATTTTGCTAACCTCCAATTCTTCAACGACCAAGAAGCAGGGGATGCAACGATCAATTGGTTTGAATATGGGGAGTCGACAGAAATTACCGGGTGGTTAGATGACCACCCAGATGTTGTGGAAATTCAACCAGAGCAGGGCCCGGCAGGGGCAGAAGTATCAATGATGGCCGGAAGGGCCGAGAGTCAGAATGAATTATCGGAGAGCGCCGGTACAAAGAATTTCGCTCGGGATCAAGATATGGTGGAAACCGAACAACAAACCCTACTAACACAGCAGGAGCAAGAAAAGAAGTGGAATTCTGAGAGAATCCGGAAAGCCAAGAATCATGAAGAGGTTGAAAGTGCTGCGAGCACAAGAGCAGGACATGTTGTGAGCATGTGGGATGAAAATACCGAGAGTACGAACTTGCCAAAACTAGATAGGTGTCTGTTGAACGTTAGTGGGATGTGGTGGGAAGACGATGACTTATGTCTTGCCCACACGGATGAAGATTGGGCAGATACTCAACCAGATGATACTTGGTACCTCGATGAGGTAGATCATATGACCAGGAGTGGGCGGTATTTCAAGCCCCCACACCTTGACCAACCTGAGACATCCGGGAAAGATAAAGAGGCAGAGAAGCAGAAAGAAAAGCAAATTGAAGAAGAAGTTGTACTGAGACAGTTAAAGAAGATACAAGCAGACATCTCCATCTAGGGACTGCTTATGGCATCAAGGGTACATAGACAGGCTGTCTTATCTGCTATGGACAAGGCCAAACTCTCCATCGAAACTACACCAAAAGTTGAAATTTGGTTTTCCGGAGGAGGTTCCCCAAGATTAACCTTTTCAGACAAGGAAGTACCGCCTGAAGGCGTGAATCATAACAAACCTCTCTACATCTCCGTGAGTGTAGAGATAAGTGGATACCGGTGGTACTTGTTGATACCGAAGTTCCTATCAATGTTCCGCCTATCATAACGGCATATGCAATCGGGTTAAAACCCGCAGACTTCATACCAACCACTCAGGTGATCAGAGCTTATGATAATACCAGTAGGGAAGTGATGGGGACTGTCAAGGTTCAGACCCAGGTTGGTCCAGGACAACACAACATTGAATTTCATGTCTTGGACGTTCCCGTAACCTTCAACTTGCTCTTGGGACGGCCGTGGTTGCACCAAGTGAAAGCAGTCTCTTCCACTCTGCACCAGATGTTGAAATACCCTCACGGGAAGGGGGTTGCAATTGTTTTCGAAAATTCATCCATCCATCCACCACCAGAAGTGTCTACGCCAGTTTTGGAAATCGAGCACGGCACAGAGGACGTGTTCTTATCGGGGTTCACTTTGGCAGAGGCCCGGGTAGTACAGAATATTATGGCTGTGAATGAAGGTGTACGTGCTGCTCAATCCTCTACCTCATGAACAAGCTACAACATATTCCCGGATGGGATTAGGAAGAAGCGCAGAAAGGAGTCGCAGATTGGCGTCAAGTGCCACACGACCCGCATACCTTTTGGATCAAGTTATTCCGCCCACCAAAGAGGATCAAGTGAGAAGGAAAGGAAATGGCCGGCAGAGCAGAGCGAAGCAAGCTCGAAGCCTTTTGACTTAATGCATGCATCATCCAGTAATTCTGAACGGACGCTTCGTCCGGGAGGGAGAGGACTTTCCATTTTGCGGCTTCCCAGAGCTATGGCTAAACGCGGAGGAGAAGCGCTGCATTGTTTCGAAATCTTCTTCGACCCGCAACTACCGGGATGACGAGTCAGAAAGCGCACGGACCTAACAACTGAGGTTGAGCAGAATAAAGCAGTGGATCCTGTGGGCACAGAATTGGAAATGGGGGTAGCACTGGCATGTCTCCTCTCTGATCCTCCGACGACCAAGAGTGCTTGGGGATAACTTTGTGGTTTCCATGATTGGGATGAAACGGCCGAGCCGACCAGCCTATCTTGGATGCATCAATCGCGCCTCTCTCACTTGGCAAGACGAGGAGGGATTTTTGTCCAAAGAAGACGGTCAGTAGTGAGCCGAATCGATTCTACCGAGTCCTGCGGAGTTTAATCAGTTCCAAATGACCGAAGTCCGAAGTCCTGTACTCGGGATGTTAACCCGATGCCACAGCCTGCCTGTGTCGTTTTTTCCTTTTCATTTGAGTCTGTTGTAACCAATGAATCGGATGATTTGATGTGCCTAATGAGAATGAACTATCTGTGGTTTCCAGCACTTTTCTCAGCCCCTAATTTATTGCATTAATTCAGACTTTCAAAATTTTGATCAAAACGACGAGGACGGTTCCTCCGGCTTTTACAACGTTTAATTGAGCATGAGCAAGAGAGATTTGTTAAACCATTAATGGATGAAATCATTTCCGTGAACATTGGTACTGAGGAGAACCCGCGGCTGGTCCAGATCGGGTCTACGTTGTCTTCGGAGGAACGCGAGCGCTTAGTCGCTTTATTAAAAGATTTCAAAGATGTTTTCACGTGGTCCCTCCAAGACATGCCCGAATCGATCCCGAGATTGTACAAAGATCGATCCCCTTGACCCGAGGCCCGCCAAGCGTAAGCTCGGCGATCCGCCGGATTGGGCTCTTAAGATTAAGGAAGAGGTCACTACAAATCGACGCAGCTTCCTCGCCCGTATCCGAATATCCGACTTGGTTGGCCAACATTTTTCCGGTCAAGAAAGATGGCAGGATCCGTGTGTGTAGACTTCGTGGACTTGAACAGAGCTAGTCCGGCGACGACTTTCCTTACCGCACATCGATGAGTTGGTAGATTTCAACAGGCATGTATTGCTCTCATTCATGGATGGCTTCTCGATACAACCAGATAGTGATGGCACCAAGATAGGAAAAGATCAGATTCACCACCCCGCGGGGACATATCACTACCGGTAATGCCGCTTGGTTGAAGAACGCCGGAGCTACTTATCAACGGGCCGCGACCACAATACTACATGATATGATCCACAAAGAGGTTGAGGTGTATGTGACTACATGATTGTCAAATCCAAAGAAAGAGAGGGCCACTACACCGCCTTTGCACAAGTTTTTTTCAGAGGATCGTGGAATTTGGCCGCGCTAAACCCTCGTAAATGTACGCTTGGTGTTACAATGGGGAAAATGCTAGGTTTCGACATACACAAAGGGGCATCTGGTCGACCCTTCCAAAATCAAGGCCATCTTAGAAATGCCACCACCAAGGACCTAAAAGGAGGTGCGAGGCTTTCGGTAAAGTGGAATTCATAACACGGTTTATTTCAAAATTAACCTCGACTTGTGAGCCAAGATTAGGCCTTCTCAAGTAAGAAAGGAAGTTCCAATGGGGCGTCCGATGGCAAGGTGCATTTGAACAGACCAAACAATATCTACGTAACCCACCCGCTTTTATCGCCACCGTAACTGTGGAAACCGTTGATTCTGATTCGCTGATCAAACTACATTGGGCGGCATGCGTGTACAAGAATCAGAAATACGGTGGAGAAAGCCATCTATTATTTGAGCAAAAGATGCCGGAGTATGAGACCCGATATACACGCCGAAAAGGCTTGCTTAGCTCGTATGGGCTACTGTGAAGTCGCTGCACTACCCGTTAGCTCACTCAGAATGTTGGTTTCACGACTTGATCCCATCAAATATCTCTTCGAGAAACCAAATACTACGGGTAGGCTAGCTCGTTGGTTGCTGTTGCTCTCCGAATTTGATCTCACATATGTGACACGCAAGTCAGTAAAAGGAAGAGCAGTGGCAGAGTTCCTTGCCGACCACCCGGTTGAGGGGGATGAAGCGGTCGAGTACCTATTCCCAGATGAATCAATTTTGCATATCAACGAAGAAACTTGGACGATGTACTTTGATGGAGCGTCAAATCAACATGGGTATGGGATAGGAGTATTGCTGATAGCACCCGATGATTCCCGTATGCCTCTCGCCTTCAAACTCCGGTTCAAACTCTCGAACAATGAAGCAGAATACGAGGCGTGTATCGCTGGTCTAGAAGCAGCCTTGGAACTAGGGGCGAGACGGCTGGACGTCATTGGGGATTCGAACCTTGTTGTGTCTCAAGCTAAAGGAGACTGGAAAGTAAAAGAGGAAAAGATGATGATGTATCACCAAACCTTGGATTTGCTGATTCCTCGGTTTGAGAAGCTAAGTTTTACTCATCTACTAAGAGAGAACAACAGGTTCGCAGATTCTTTGGCAACTCTATCTTCTATGATAGACATCCCGTGTGGAGTCCGAATGCGCCCAAATATTATTGACCGAAATTTGCACCTGCCTATGAGTCGATTACAGCCATAGATGAAGTTCAGGACGAACACCCCTGGTATTACGACATTTGGAACTTCTTGGAGAAAGAAGCATACCCACCGGGGGTAAATGCCAAAGACAAGAGGGCAATCAGAAGAATGGCAGTTCAGTTCATCATCTCATGGTAAATCAGATAAACGAGGTCATCCGGGAATGCATAAACCGTGCGTTGATGCCAAGAGTCAAAGCTGCTCGATGGAAGCCATCCACGGGGTGAATGTGGTGCACACATGAATGGGGTGATGTTGGCACGAAGATCCTTAGACAAGGCTATTACTAGTCCACCATGGAGGAGGATTGTATTGGCTTGTCCGATGTCACAAGTGTCAAATTCATGCAAATCGCATGAACATCCCGCCACAAAGTCAGCATAACATGACTTCGCCATGGCCATTTTCTCGTCTGGGAATTGATGTAATCGAGTCATGCCAAAGGGGTCGAATGGGCATGAGTTCATTTTGGTAGCGATAGATTATTTCACAAAGTGGGTTGAGGCCCAATCTTATGCAAAGGTTGAAGGCTTCAAGACGTAGCAAAATTTATCGTAAACAACATTATCTCGTCGCTACGGAGTCCCAAATGAAATCGTTTCAGACAATGGTTCCCACTTCAAAAAGGAGGTGATCAACTTGTTGGAGAAATATAATGTGGCTTTTCATAAGTCGTCTACTTACCGGCCGCAAACCAACGGAGCAGGTGAGGCCGCCAACAAGAACATCAAGCGCATACTACAAAGATGGTGGAAACCTATCGGATCGCCAGATAAGCCGCTTTCGCTCATGGGGCTACAGACTTCGATCGAACTTCTACCGGGCGACTCGCACTCATTAGTTTATGGGATGGAGGTCGTTTTGCCTATTGAGATCGAGGTCCCGTCATTACGAGTATTGGCCGAGTGCCAGATAGCCGAAGCAGATTGGCAGCAAAACAGATTTGAGGAACTCATGCTTTTCGATGAAAGAAGGCTGAAAGCACTGTACCACATCCAAGGTTATCAACGCAGAATCACCCGGGCTTTTAACAGGAAGGTTAAGTCCATGAATTTGAAAGAAGGAGATTTGGTACTCAAAGACAACCGAGCTCCCATCCACAACCCAAGGGGCAAGTTCGCACTCCAATTGACCGTCCCTACATTATCAAGTCAACTGGTCGTGGAGCCATGGTTCGATGGACCTAGATGGCTTAGAGTTTTCTCAACCGATCAATATGGACAAGTTGAAGAAATATTACCCTCGAGAGGCTCGCAGGCCGAAACCCGAAGGGCGACTTAGGCAAAATCCAGAGCATAGAAAATTTGAAATTATAAAACCGAGCTCAAGGTTGAAAACCCGCAAAGGGCGGCCTTGGCAAAAGTTAGAGCGCAAAAGGAGAGTAAAATACCCGAGCTTAACCTAAGCCCGAACTACGAAGGCTTGATTCCCATCTATGGGATACGAGGCGCCTTCATCCCAAGTTCAAATTTCAATCTTTTCCCGATCAACTTCGGCCCATTTGATCATCTCACCATCTCTATTCATCAAGATTTATCGTGATCTCCTGACATGTTGTTATTCAGACTAGGGGCAACTTTCCGCTGCAATGAAGTGTTGAGGCACCATCCGCACTAGGGGCAACTTTCCTGCTATGAATCGCCGAGGCACTTTTCAAACTAGGGGCAACTTTCCAGTTGCTAGGATCCGGGGTTGTGCATCTCAGTGACAGATCTCAAGCATGTCTAGTTCTGATCCATATCGAAAATAAGTTTGAAAAGTTTTAATAAAAGTCGACTTTGTTCAAATTAATCTTTTCACAACTAAGACCATTTTTGGACCAAAAAACGGAGAATTTTCAGTACCATAACCTTCAATTTCTTTGATTTCAAAACAGAGTTCTCTTGCTCTTACATACAATTGAAGTTGCTTTTTATTACATTCATAAAGAAAACTTGAAAGTACTAATAAAGCAATAAATCTGGGGCATAGTCAAATCAAGTGTACCTGTGCCCCCTGCCAGAGCTAGTTGAAGCCTCGACGCCAACCTAGGCCCAATCTATGCCTCCTCATTGAGCCAATCCCAAAGACTCGCCGATAAAGTGCAATCAAAATAGGAGCGGGGCAGAGCTTTCTAGTCCTCCAGCCGTAGTATGTCGAAAGCAAGGTGTGCACCTCAACCAGAAAGTGACCGGTATTCAATCTCCGGAGGGCAAGTCCGTCATGACCGAATACAGGATGCGGAATGGGAAATAGAATACACAAAGGAGTCAAGCCGATCAAACGGATCCCAAGATCCCGAACATGCTATAGCTCATCGCCGAAGGTTAAGCCAAGGACGCCAAGCAATGCGCTCAATGGCAAGTTGCACATGCATTCAAACCACCATCCTCATCAAGGGCGCCGACCAGCGTTGTCGAAAGAAGTAGCCGCGCCGAGTAAGGTGGCAAGAGTCCACAATTTGCAATTTATCCATCAACCATATCTAGGGAAGGATGAAAAATGAGAGAATAAAGAATAGAGAGATGTGTGATGAGAGAAAAGTGAGATGAGGATTTTGTGAGAAAAACCGAGCCTGAGGGCCAAGTGATGTGAGCAAACACATATGTGAGCTTGGGTGGGAAACATTACCTGCAGCAGTAGTGGACTCCCCACAAACCTGGTTGTCTCTTGGCGGTAGAAGGCATCCAAACCTAGCAGCGTCTCGACCAATGTCATGGTGATACAGCTTTTTCCTTCCCTCAAGCCTTGAGCGACTTCAATCAAATGGATGCTAGCCCCTCCGGAGCCCGAGACAAACAGAAAATGAGATAGCATGCACAAGCAGAGGGCATGTTGTCGGAAACCTTGCCAATGATGGTTGGTGCGGTCACCGGCATCAGAGAATCGGTAAATCAGGCTCGGGATATCCAACATGCCATTACCAATCAGAGATCGAGCATCATGCGCGTTGAGACCGCACATCCGCCCTAAAGCTTGGGCATGGCCAAAACGAGACTGAGGCAAGATCTCTTCCGAAGGCTCAGACTCCATCAAAGCTTGAAAATCTTCAAAAGTAGGACATACCTCTTGCCCTCCGGTCAAGACATGCGCACCGGTTCCAAAACCTTGCCGCAAAGACAGAGGAAAGGAAGATGTAGCGGAGTCCGTCCAAATGAATAGTGCATTTAGTCAAACCCCTAAGTTTAACTTTTCCGAGCCGCCTAGAGAAGAGATCCAAGATGAGATTTTCATGAGAAATGCCTCCATTTTTGTGAGAAACGGTGATGAAATAATTAAGTTCCAAGCCTGGGGCTTTTATAGGGGGGTAAAACACTATTCAAAGGACACGTGTCAAAATTCTGGGAATTGCGGGAGAGGTGGCCGGCCGGCCATCTATTCTAGTAGGCCAGCCACCCTCTAGTCTCCAGATGCAAAATATGTTCGGCCGCGCAACGGTCCTGTTTTGCTCTCCGGAAGGAAGTTTGAGACATTTCTAGGCATCGGGAACATCGAAGGCCTCAATTTCTCTCGCCGTATCGCTCCATCATCCGCATCGTCCGTCCGGCACGCTTAGTTGTATTTTTGCTTATCGAGTTGTTGTTTTGCTTGTCGAGTTGTTGCTTTGTTTATCGAGTTGTAAGTTTTGTCAAGTCCGATTTTGTGTTTTGAGTGGTTACTTTTTGTTTACGCGATTTTGTTGAGTCTTGTTTGTTGAGTCGCTAACATTGTTATACTTTGCTTATCGAGTTGTAAACTTGCTAAGATTCGTTATTTCTTAGTGAGTCGATTTTTGATTTGTTGCGCGGTTCATTACCCCTAATTCAGAATACACAAGGCACATTTTCATTCAATTCCATTTTGTGCAAAATAATGCGATGCGATGCCAAGAATTTCAAACACAAACACTTTTTCAAAGCTGTTTCATTCCATCATGTTTTACAACAAAATAAAGGTACAAGTTTTACAGGAAATAAAACTGCCTAACAATACGCAAAGTGCTACAAACTACTAGCAAAAAGTAAAATAAAGCAGAAATGGCATCAATCTCCTGAACGGAATGAGGAGGCCCTCTCATCCTCTTCAAGGGACAACCTCTCGCACCATCATCACCATCCGAGTCGAGTCACATCATCCGGATCCTCACTCGCCTCCACTCCCTAACCAAGACCGAGCCTCCTCTCCAAATGATGTCTCGACTCACTCCGCGACCTCCTCCTCCTCCTCCTCAATAATGGGTGCCCCACGCCCTGTGGACGACCCCTCCTCGAGCTCTCGAAAAGGCCTAGATGGCTCACCGAGAAGGCCCGATGGCCCACCTCGAAAGGCCCAAATGGCCCAAGATTATGAACAGTCCAAGACTGACCCCGAGAAGGCCCGTGGTCCTACCATGACGGAGCATACACGGAGGCATCCGAAGTAAAAAGTTCAAATACATCAGTTCAATATGAAAAGCAGATGCAAGTACAATATGCAGTGGGTGTGTGTCGATGTGCTCTACACGGCCTATCAATACAAAGAATGTTCAAAACCAATATGTCATCGTAAATATGCTAAACGCAGGAAGGTGGAAGATCAAGACGCCCATGATGGCCATCTCAGGCTCCTCCGTAGGATCATGCCTCGAATGTGGCCAAGATCCCGAAAGTACCGTCTGTACTCAATCGAGGTCGCAAATACAAATGCAAAACTATCGGAGGGAATGAATGTCCAAGTAATCTGACCGATAAATCAAAGTCAGAAACATACCGGAATCAGTGGTCTCGAAATATCTGTGGTCGAAGAGGAGGCTCTAGCGAGACTCGTAAGGAGTCCAACCGCCAACTCGCTAACTCGGTCGGCATGTCCGCCACCCAGATGATGAAGAGACGAGGATCGGAGGAATCGAACTACCTCTACCCCTAGATGCACCAAACCGCTAGAGGAGGGGATATCCGTAGCACCGGCACGACTCGAAGATGGTACATCAGTAGGCCTCCGTGACGGAGCACGCACTCCCGTCAAGGGTGGCATCAGATATATACGACGATAGGTGGCGTAGTCCCCCTCCATGAGATGTAACAAAGCATCGATGCCCTGCATAGCACTAATGACCTCCTGGGCAGAGAGTCTATCGGCAGTCCGCATAGTGGCTGGAGGTACAGCAGGAGGGTCCTGAGAATCGTACCCCCACACCTGACGCAAGAAGCAACCCCCCAGGAACCATGCCCTACCAACTGGTCCTTCGAGCAGGAACCTATACTGGGAATTGCTCGATCCTCCGGGATACTGATGTCGGAGACCATCACCAAAGACTGCCCAGGGCTGCCAAGTAATCTACGGATAACTAGTGCATAAATCAATCAGAAATCAGAAATATACAGGGCAAATCAAAGATGAAAATGAAAGGAACTGAGAGTTCTAAAATACCTCTGTCGTCCGCACAGTATCAAAATATCACCGCAGTAGAAGAGAGTCTCGAGCTCTGCTGGTGCTCGCCTCAATACTAATGAAAACGGAGTCGTAAGGAGTCCTGCCACCTCCATCTCCGGGGCTAATGTGGGAAAGTATACGTACACCCATAGTTGAGAAAAGCAGTGCGGAGTGTGAATACAAAGTTCTAAAACTAGAATACAGAGTGCAAAGTGCGCCAGGTGCAATGAACAAGTAATGAAGAGCAGTAATGTAAATCAAGAGGACAGAACCTCCTGTGCTCTCCAATAGCCGCCGAGTAAGTCTCCCCGCCATGAGAGGTCGCACTCATGTAACAATAGAGGGTAGCCAAAGCGCCACCCCTATATATCGACCGACCGTGATAGGTCCACCAAAGCCAAAAGATATAACCCAACAAGAAATTCCCTATCGCAAAACAGAGTGGTGCCAAAGAGGAACATATGAAGCCACGAGCATCGCCAACCTCCTCTGAGACTCAGTTCCATCTCCGCCTCCAAAACGAGAAGAGAACCAGTGTACCGACTCTCCTAAGCTCTATCTACAGTGGGCGAGCCCCCAATAGATGTGTCCAAGCGCCTCCCACTCTCCCATATCCTCGCTATATAGGTATGGGCCAACCGCCTATGTCTAGGCCGTGAGCACAAGAAAGTCTAGCCGGTCATGGTCATATCCCCTGGGCGTAAAGTAAGGAATTGGTGGTGTCCCACCATCTCTCCACCAAAGCAGTTTAACAAAGTCCTCACTGGCAGACAACGTGATAATCCCACGCAGAATGCTCAACCCTCGCTAGATCGACCAGATCCCGGACACCTGAAGCTCAACAGACTACATGCATGGTAGAGTCAGATCCTCAAGACGGCGAGAGCCACCCCAGATTCGTAATGAATACATGTGTTCAAAGATAATAATGAATGCAAGCAAAATGCAAGCTATGTGCAAATGAAATGCAAGTCAAATGAAGTGAAATAGTGCAAATGAAATGAATCAAGGTCATGTGTTCACTTCAAACTGGGTCATGGTTCAAGAACTGGTTTTGGGTCATGGTTCAAATCTTACTCATTCAAATCTTAGTTCACTTCAAACTGGTCATGGTTCAAGAACTGTTTTGGGTCATGGTTCAAATCTTACTCAGTCAATGTGTTCACTTCAACTGGGTCATGGTTCAAGAACTGTTTTGGGTCACGTGTTCAAATCTTAATCAAGGCATGTGTTCACTTCAACTGGGTCATGTTCAAGAACTGTTTTGGGTCATGGTTCAAATCTTACTCAAGCTGCATGTTCACTTCAAATCAATGTGTTCAAGAACTGGGTCAGGTTCAAGAACTCAGTTTTGGGTCAGGTGTTCAATCTTAATCAAGGCGTGTGTTCACTTCAACTGGGTCATGGTTCAAGAACTCGTTTTGGGTCAGGTGTTCAATCCTTAATCAAGGTCAGGTGTTCACTTCAACTGGGTCAATGTTCGTAAATCTGGTTTTGGGTCATGGTTCAAATTCCTAATCAAGGTCGTGTTCACTTCAACTGGCTACGGTTCAAGAAATCTGTTTTGGGTCAGGTGTTCTACTCTCAATCGCAAGGGCCGGTGTTCACCATCAACTTGGACCGCATGTTCGTAAAAATCGAGTTTGGGATCGTGTTCTACTCTCAATCGCAGGGTCAGGTGTTCACCATCAACTTGGATCGCGGTTCGTAAAATCGAGTTTGGGATCAGGCGTTCTACTTCTACTCTCAATCGCGGGCCGTGGTGTTCACCATCAACTTGAACTGTGTTCGTAAAATCGTAGTTTGGGTCGCGGTTCTACTTTAGTCAAGCAGGCCGGTGTTCACTTTCAAAATTCGGCCGTGTTCGACAAATCGTTGTTTGAGCTGTGTTCAATTCTTAACTAATGTGTACCGTATGCTCACAATCAATCACCAATGAGCCGTGTTCAAGAATTCAAGTGTTTAAACTACATGTTCAGATGCAGCAAAGTACTATGTCATAAGCTAAAACTGTGTGTTCAAGCATGGCAAAGCTACAAAATGCACGTAAAAATAGAAAATAGAGTAAAATACCTCTCGCATCATGAGAGAGGTGTCGCCCGCCTCGCAGGTAAATCCTCGGTGCCCGGCCGTTGAACCCAAAGGAAACGGCGAAACGTTCATGAAGCATATGTACCTGGCATGATTCCAGAATGAAAGGGCGACTCTGGGCAAGGTCATAACATCAAAATCATCCCCGCACCGAGGACCTCCGCCATGAGGGTAATCGCCCGCCATTTCAAGAAATCAAGAAAAAGGAGCAAAATGAGCAAATGAGCCAAAATTAGAAAAAGTCAACAAAAGTCAACTCCCGAAATGGAAAAGTCAACAAAAGTCAACTCCCGAGAAAATCTTCCAAATATTGAGACAAACTTACCTCAAGTGGTGAAAATGAGAAAAGAAGCTCAAATCAAAATTTAATCGCTCAAAGTGCTTAAACCCGAAGATTTCGAAAACAACTTGCGTGAAGGCCGAAAAGCACGATAAAGTGCAGATCCAAGAGAAAATGGTTTGGGGAGCAAGGGAAGGAGTTTTCACAACTTTGGGAGTGATTTCGATTGAATGGGTGAGAGGTTATATAGAAATGAGGCAAAATGACCAAATTGCCCTCGCTTTTGATAGTGGCTTACGGCCACCTTTTCTAGCCGTCACCATCTACTTTTTTGCCTCGGCCGGTGGCTCCCTAGGGCAACCACCTGGCCGGTGGTGTTCTCCACCCCCTCTAGCTCCCTCGCAAATTTTGAGGAAGATCGAGTTCCCGACCGAAAAAGTTCAAGAAAAGTACACTTTCAAGCCAAATTGTTCACGAACTTCACCGCAATTTCGACATGTGTCTCATCATCACTCATCAAAATCAAGGTGTATCCTTTTCAAACATGTTGTAACCTCTCCGGAGGTGAATCGAGGTCATGATCAAGTTGCCTTCACGAATGCGCTGCTTTCCCAAACCGTTGTTTCAAGAACAAACCGCACCCGATTCGTGCTCATTTTGCATTGTTATGCACATAACTTGCATTCTCATCAACATTTTGCATTGTCATGCATGATTTCTTGATGTACCATACCTCTATGCTTGAGCATGCGTTGTCACGCGACGCCCTTTCTCGCATTGCGATGCATTCACTCACCAACACCAGGTGTCAAACTTTCGAACCACAGAATCACATTGAATATATGTTGTTAGCATATTGTTCTTGTTGAATTTCTCTTTGCGTGCACGATATTGTATGTACGGTTCATTCGAGGTCAAAGTACTGCATTTAATCGCAGTATCGATCTTCTCCGTGAGACGCGACGAGAATTGAATGATTCTCCGCATTCCTAATCGCATGAAATGTAGTTGTTGCTTTGCATTCTTGCTTAAAACTGCAGTATCTATTTGCGAATACTTGCCTCATTACAATTTTGCCGCATTTGCATGACCATTTGGCTCAGGCATGTCGCTTTGCATTTTGCCTCGTCATGCCCGCCATGCACATATCTCTGCTCATCTTGTATGATTGTCTAAGTCTTCGCCTTGTCAAAATGGGTCGCCTCTAGGCTTTGACATTCACTCCGCCACTTCTGACTTCCGAAGTTCTATCAAAGAGGGGCAATCAGAGACACCCCATTTTTGACCGACCTTAAGACTCGACACCGATTGAGCGCGGTGATGTTGCATATTGTGCTCGCTCAAGTCTCAGAGTCGCGGCCGCCTCGCCTCCGGACTTCAACCCTCTTCTCAGGTTTTGCCTCTGCCATAACTGCACTTTTCTCTGCTTTTCCCGAGGGGAGGGAGAGGTCCCAGAGACCATCTCTCAAGGGTCAGGCTACATTTCGTGGGTCAGAGGTCATTTTGCCCATTTCGAGTCCTGCTCCCTTGCTGAGTCACAAAGTCAGCAGGCCTCGGTTCGACCACCCAACCATCTCCGATTCCTCCGGCTTCGCATGCATCTCATTTACTCTTTCGAGGGACACTGGGTCTTAGATACCCACTTCAAGCCAAACACCACTTTCTTGCTTAACGGCTTGGGACTCGAATCATGGTTTTGGCCCCGAGCATTCGCTTTGCATCGGTTTTGTTCATTTTTAAGTGTAATTCTTTTATCATAAGGAAGGTCACTGGAGGGTGGGAGGCCAGCAATTGTCCCAAAGAACCGCTTATGCTCCTCCCATCGGCCCGCTTTTTCTCACTTCCTGCTAATGTTGAACACCCTAGGCCATTTTCTTCGAAATAAAACCACATATTTGTGTTGTACACACATGGAGGACCCTAAAAATAGAGCTCGCCAAGAATTCAACTTTTCATTTTTGAACCTCTCCTAAAGGTGGCTTATTGTCTCTCCTGCTTCAAAGTTGCAGATTCCAACCACAAGGCCTTGTTGTACACACTTGGGAGGACACCAACCTTGGTGGCCGCCGAAATTCACTTTCCATTTTTGCCCTTGGTCGGCCATGGGGGTGGCCTACCGGCCACCTCCAAAGAAAAGTAGCTAGCCTACCATGCTCCCTCAAGGCATACTTTACAACAGATAGTTGTTTCCGTAAAATATCTCAGATCCTGGATATTTTGGGAGGGAAAGCTTGGGTGCATTTCTCCACTTTACACCCCTTCTTTTGTCCATATAAGGAGCCTCCCACTGTCCCCTAGGGTTAGAAAAATTGGTTCAAGCATATCTCTCCATCTCTCTCAAACTCTCAAGTTTTGGTGCCATTTCTTCATCATCTTCAAGCTCTACCATCACAACTCCATTCCAGCAGCTAGGAGAGCTTTCCAGCAGCTAAGAGGCTCCCATTCTTCAAGCAAAGGCAACCAAGACTTGTCTACAAGGGTAAGTCTCACTTTCTCTTTTGTAGCACTTTCTTGCCTCATTTCTTAAGCCTATTAGCTTATTGTTTTGAGCTCTGACCTTAACTGAAACTAGGTCTATTTTGAGCTATTCTTCATGTTTGTTCAAGGGCTCAACCCTGTTTGAGCCCTCTATGATGTACTTGCTTCAATATCATCTTGTATGTCAATATTTTGCATACTTTTTTTAGCCTATGAGTGATCTGTTTTCGACCATAATGTAAACTCTGAGTGGGCCTATTTTGAGCCCCTCTTCAATATTGAAGAAGGGCTCAACCCTTTTTGGCCTCTTTATCATGCACTTACTTCATAATCTCTCATATTTACCGTAAACTTGCATGATTTGTTTGGCTTATATGAAATTTGTTTTGGAGCATGTCATGAACTGTGAGTAAGCTTAGTTTGTGTCCCTCTACAACATTGTAGAAGGATCAACCTTGTTGGGGGTCTCCATGTTGTGCTTGTCTTTATATCTCTCTTGGCCCCCATTTTTGCATGCTTTGTTAGGCCTATCTAGCTTCTGTTTTCGGCCATCATCAGTACTGAGAATATCCATATTTTGGCCTTCTTGTCATGTTTTGTTAACGGTCCAAGGCTGTTTGATGAATGTAAGGCATACTTCATGTTCTAGCCTTTGTTGGCTTCATTCTTGCATGACATTTTTAGCAAATTTTCATACTGATTTGAGGGTTTTCATCTACTGTAAATGTGCATATTTTTGGTCCCTCATCAGTGTTGTAGAAGGAAAATTTTCAGTTTGAGCATCGCATACATCACTTGCTTCAATACCCCTCTCTTGGCCCCCATTTTTGCATGCCATTGTTGTCCTATCTATGCTTACTATTTCACCATGTTTTGTACTGTAAAAGATGCTATTTTGGGGCTGCCTTGCTACTGTTTTGCATGTCATGTACCAATTATGCATGTCTAGTGTGGCTGTAGGCCATTCCGGGTGCTTAATATCGCATTTCGGGACCATTCCGTGCATTTGGTGTCATTTCCCCACCTTTCGACTGTTTTGCATCATTTGTGAGTGCTGAAATTCATTTGCATGTTTGCATATCATTTCCATGCCATTTCATGCCTTAGAGCTATTGTTTGCTTATGCGTGGCAGGCACGCATTTCGAGGCGCCTCATTTTTATCCGACGGCCTCTTATGTGAGTGTGGCTGAGGCCTTCTCATGTTAGTGTAAGCCCAATTTGCATTGTGTATGCCATTTCATTCCGTATGTCATTGTTCGCTTATGCGTCTGCAGTAACGATTTCGAGGCATCTCATTTTTCATCTCTCGCCTTATGTGAGTGTGGCCGAGGCTCACCCATGTAGTATAGTCCCATTTACATCTGTGCCATTTAGCATCATTGCATTACATTGGCCATCACCTCGGTTTGCGTCTGCATAATGCTGGCTCTAAACACACGCTGGCGCCTCATGTGAGTGTGGTAGGCCCTCTCATGTTGGTGTAAGCCCATATTGCATCGCATATCTCATTTTAGTCCCATTGCATTCTGTATGCCATTTTTTTGGTTTGCGTGCCCGTGGGCACGCATTTCGAGACATCTCATTTTAGGCTTATTATATATCATATTTTAGGCCGTTTCATGCCTTTATGCCATCGCTTCGCTTATGCGTCTGCAGGCACGCATTTCGAGGCATCTCATTTTTCATCCGACGGCCTCTTATGTGAGTGTGGCTGAGGTCCACTCGTGTTAGTGTAAGTCCAATCGCATTGCGTATGCCATTTTATGCCTTAGGATCATTTCCTCGGTTTGCGTGCCCGTGTGCACGCATTCCGAGACATCTCATTTTCATAGCATTATGTATGTTAGGATTATATCTTAGTTGCATTTCATACATATCATGCATATTGCATCGTGTTTGGGATAGAAGTTAGCCCGAGCACGGGAAACGAGGCACTTTCATACGAGTGATTAAACGTCTCAATTCCCAAGTCACCGGCACTCCGGATTACCCATGATGGAGTTAGGTTTTGTTGTAGCATTCATCTGCATTCATCCTATATTGAGTTGTGCAATCCGGCCTCGCCATCATGCATCGATATGCGTGACAGGCACGAGGATCGAGGCATGCATATATTTGTGAAATACATTGTTATGCCCTTTCCGCTTCTCTGTAAAGAAAATCAAGAATTAGCAAGAGTCTTCGAGTGCACGATTTCGAGAAACATTACAAACAGAGGCTAATTGGGCATCCTAAGGATTTCAAGGCAGTTCCCAACATGCATCATTTCATTATCCGGAGCGAGTCAAGGCACCTCGCTTGCACGCCAATTTATGCCTTTTCTTATTTAATTTGATAATTAATTAGGAATTTGTATATTATTTCGCATCAGATATTCTTTTTTATTCAGACATTATTTATTCCGAGGGCATAATTGTAATAAGTGTGGGTGAGTGTGATGTATGTCTTCCAACCCCACTTTTTTCTTCCCTTTTATTTACCCGCTTGATGGTTAGATATAGGGCATATTTCAATTAGCATACAAGATGACAAAGATGTTTGCATCATTCATCTGCTTTGCACGCACTGCCTCGGCCATCATACAACCCATTTGTATTTCAATTCCAAATTGAATACGTGTTAGTTGTAGCATTCCATATGCCATGTTTAGAATAGCCGAGCCTGCTATAGTTTGCATCTTTGCATGTGTTGCATTAGGCATTTCAGATATTTAGGATCATGCATGATTTCTAATGAGCTTCTGCTTTTGGCTTGGAGTACTGGTGAGTTTTATGCTTTAGCATCCTTGCATGTGTGTGAGTGGCCATGATAGCATGCTACCATGAGACTATGTGCTTATGTGATATAACCGCCTTGAATGCCTGTGGGTGAAGGTTAGATTATTTGAATTGGGACAATGCATTGATTGTTTGTTTTAAGCCCACTAGATAGTGGCAAAATCATATTTTCTAAGCCCATCGAGGTGGCAAATCGCTGCTTAGCCTACTTGTGGGTAGACCATCAAACCATTTTCAAACAAATGACATGAAATGTTTTGTTCCAATTCAGTGATTCATTTATACTTGTATGTCAGCGATCACATAGTAACCTAGGCTAATAACCGAATAAGAACTCACAATGTTTTCAAAAATAGATATCATGGTTAGTAGAGGCTGCCTTTGATCGGCAAGTGGTGCTCACGGTGACCTTCCCAATCGCATCTAAGTTCCCGAGCCGAGGCAACTTTGGTGATGACTTTATTACGTGGCCTTTTGGCACCGAGTCGTGGTTTCCTAAATTTCCCATTTTAAAATATTTAGGTGGCGACTCAGATTCAGATTTGAAGCACCATGTTTGGCACTTCTTTTCAAAAATTGCTTTCAAAACGATTTGCCGGATTTGGACTCTTGGTTCAAGATTGAGAACCGGACATTTGAGTCCTTCGAACCGTAGTGACCCAATATCGAACTGTAATCTGGAACGGGAGATTCCCACAATCCCTTCCCGAGATGCATTCGGGGACGTCTACAAATTGTAATTTTTTTTATTTCTTGTGTAGTGCTTACTACTTAAGTGAGTGGTTTTTCAAAATAAAAAATGCAATTTGGTCAGCAAAAAAAAATATTAATTTAAAAAACAAATAAATCTACATTAAATGAATATTTTTATTCTAGATTTTGGCCCCCTGGAGGATAGAATCCTCGAACCACAACTATAAAATTATGCGGGAAAAATCAGTGCAAGTATAATTTGTCTATTTTAAGATTAAGACGAAACCATGCATTGAGAAAATTAAATCAAACGTGTGATTTGGCACGAATTGAATTGATTTGTAATTTCTTTTTAATTTTTTTTTTTGCTCAACCCTATCCATTTTAGCATCAAAGGAAAAAGAACATAAGTATGATTGTCTTCAATTTCAAGTCAATGAGAAAGGCTATGCATCCTTAAAAAAGGCACATAGGAAAAAAATTATAACCTTTATGATAAAAAAATATGATTTTTTTTGGGGTGTAAGTTATGCTATTTTATTGTAAAAGCAGGAATGACAAATTAATAATGTGTATCTTAAAATTACAAATAATGAAATTATGTCACTACATGATAAAAAATACATTTTTTTTTAATGGTTAGCAAAAAGTTGGTATATGCACCCTTTTAGGAGTGCGTTATAATAATATTTTTCTCAAATGAATTTTTATATACTACAAGAATAGCATTTGAATAGCACTATAAAAATGATGTGATAATGTCATTTTTTAAAGTAAAATTATATTTATAAGTATTTTTTCATTAAAAAATTCACATTAAATTATATTAATCTATATTTTTTTTATGAATATTTGTTTATATATTATATTATATTAGATGGGCAAGGAGTCAAAAGGACAAAGAAAAAAAAGAAAAGGATTTTTGAGAGAGAAAAAAGATTGAATTTGGAACAAAAAGTGAGAGTTGGAATGAAGCCAAAGAAATGACATAGTATTAAAACATAGCGATGTCAGCTGTGTGATTAACTCCTGGCAAAGAAAGATCCACGAACCCTATTTTTTCTTTTCAGTGTATCATTTTCCTTTTTCTTTATAACCAACTAATTCCTTTATTTTGATATAGATCTCTCTCTCAGGTTATTATTGTCAAATCAATACGCGCAATAACAACAATGCAAGAACACTCTCAAAGAAGGCATGCAGACAAACTTGTTTGCACAGCTTCTCAATTTCTCAACATTACAACACACTCCTGCTGCAACTACTGCAACGACGATAGAGTACCTCTCCTCCTCTCCACTTCTGTCACGTTGTTCTCAAGTTTATTGTTCTAGTGATTCTACCTTTTGCAAATCAAGTATCAAGGGAAGATGACATAACCCCATTCACACATATCCCAAATCTATGCATGTTTCCATTGCTAGTTTTTCTTTTTCTATCGCTTTTCGCTACTATGCCAAACTAGAATCTTCTT